>JAFFST010037661.1:56072-72142 GCA_022414735.1 Noturus placidus
AAAAAAAAAAAAAAAAAATCTTGCTGTTCAACCGGAAGTATAAACAACTATAAAAATTAGCCACACAAGTGTTCACTCCTCCGGTGACTAATACAAGAACGTTTCACCTTCAAATTAACTGCTAATCCTAGAGGTTCACATACTTTTGCCACTCACAAATATGTAATATTTGATAATTTTAAGTAAATATATGACCAAGTATAATATTTTTGTTTAATTGGGTTCTCTTGGTCTACTTTTGGAACTTGTGTGAAAATCTGATAATGTTTTAGGTCATATTTATGCAGATATATAGAAAATTCTAAAGAGTTCTTGCTGAAATACTGAAGGGACTTTTGACCGTACTTAATTAAAAGCTGTTTGTAGCTTACATGTTTACCATTTCGTTTTTTCCCTGTGCACTGGCTAATGGCCATTCAAAGGTAAGGACACATGAATAGTAGTGATATGTTGTTCATGAACATGTTCATTTTGAACAAATTTTTAATATGACTCTGGAACAATGAGCTGTTTCAGAAAGTGATTCATTCATTTTGTGAACATTTTCCTATAGGTTCTGTACAGAAAAAAATAAATGATTGCAGTTCACCTTTTGAGTCTTTGGATTTGAGTCGATCGTTCATCACATCACAGCCTCACTGCATTCAGCCTATGGTGCTGTAACGTGATGAACGAACAACTCGAACCCGAAGACTCGAAAGGTGAACTGCAATAATTTCTGTTTCCAGGGAACAGATGTGACAAATGTGACATGAGAAAAGAATGACTCAGATCGGGAGGTGAGGTGAACTAACAGACTGCATAGCCTGAAGACCCAGCTAATCAATAAATTATTTATTTCTGTTTCTCATAATTTGGCCTACATTAGCCTATATATATTTTTTTCTAAATGTGATCAATGTTTGCCCAAGTTCTAGATGTGTTTGGGAGCATACATACATCCATTTTCTATACCACTTATCCTTCAGACTCATGGGGAACCTGGAGCCCAGAGGAAACCCAGGGAGCATCGGGCACAAGGCATGGTACACCCTTGACAGGGTGCCAATCCATCGCAGGGCACAATCACGTACACATTCACAGACCCATTCATATACTACGGACACTTTGGACAATCAGCCTACCATGCATGTCTTTGGGAGAGGAAACCAGAGTACCCGGAGGAAACCCCTGCAGCATGGGGAGAACATGCAAACTCCGGGAACCAAACCCCAAACCCTGGTGGTGTGAGGCAAATGTGGGAACCACTCAGCCAACGTGCACCCGAAATGTAATGTGTAAGATGAGATTCAAAGATCTGAACTTCTGCATTTTTTTTTTTGAGATTGTAATTTTGCTATAATGTCATCAACAGTTGGTATAAATTGAAATCAGTTTATTCTGTTAGGGTGTAATTTGTGCCTTGTCTATTTAAAATCCCTTCATCAGTAAATTTGTGTTAGTCAGTATAAGGCAGTTAATGCACACTGTAATAATGTGGCAGTTGTTTTTACCTGTATCTCCGTCTCTCATGTTTGTGGAAAATGATCTAGAACTAGAACCTTGGGTTCCATTGGTTCCCGTTTTGACCAGTTCTTGTTCTCCAGTGTGTAGATTTGTGGACTTTCAGATTTGTAAGTCACTTTGGATAAAAGCGTCTGCTAAATTAATAAATGTACTTGTAAATTTACAATAAGGAAAAGCAGCTAAACAACAGACTAGAACAGATTAGAATTTTTATTTAGTCCCCTTCTCTCGAATAGCATGACTTTCCATCATTTTAAGTACATGCACAATAAACAATGCATTTAATGAATTCTTTTATACTATGAGAGAGAATGAGCAAAAGAGTGTGAAGCGTGGATTATGTAAGCGCCTGTGGCACTGCAAGGGCAAATTACATCGCTGTCTCTTCTACTGAACATCAGACTGACACACACACACTGGCACTGTCCCAATCATGTCCTTCCCCAGAGCACAGTCTAATTCTACACACACACACACACACACACACACACACACACACTTCAGATCAATTTGCTATTTGTCTTTATTATGCAAAATATTATGTGCTTGTGATATTTTAATGCTACAACCTGACAGCTAAGAGCTAAAGTACAAAAAAATATTTTCTTTTTAATTCATTCTGCTTAAGCAGGAAAAATTGAGCATGTTTTTGGAACATTTAGATTAGCTTCAAACACAAAAATAGTAAATAAATTTGCTTGCCTTATTGTATCTCTCTTTTTTTGCATCCTCTCCGTCTGTCTGTCTCTCTTATTGAAGAGGGTTGTAAGGTTTGATTAAGCAATTAGCTGAGGATTTATTAAGAGCCCCCCCAGCCAGTGCCCTGTGAGACACACTTCTCAATTAAAAGGCTATGGGAGCAGTAAGTGCAGGGCAAACTCTGTGTATGTGGGAGAGAGCAAGATTTTAATTACATTATCATTATCCCCATCCTAATGATTAATGTTTGTGTTTGAACCTCGCCTTGAGAATGCTAAGGACAATAGTAATGTGCGCGAAGGAAATGACACACGTATACACACTCTCTCTCTCTCTCTCTCACACACACACACACACACACACACACACACACACACACAAAGCAGTATAAGTCTCAACACATAAAGATGAACAACAACAAAAATTGAGCATATACATGTTGAGGCTTATATGCATGGCTGCAATTGAAATACTGTGTATTTAAGAGTGTGGTCTATGTGTGAGAGAGGGTGTGCCTACAAATACTTTGTACTGAGGTGCTACCATGTCCTTAAAGATAGTCAGTGATAATTAATGTGTGGGATTTGAACGTCAATTTTCACAGTGTATTGTAAATAAAATGAGAAGCTGCCTCAGCTTTTTCTAGTACTACCATAACATAGCATACTTTACAAAAAAGAGACATGTTAAAGGCAACTTTAAACACAATATCAACCACAAGATGGGTAAATTCACAATGGTAGTCTCCAAACAAATGCTTGAGTCAGAAACTTGAAGACGTATATCTCCATGGAGTGATAATATATAGTCCCTTAATATTTACTGTGTTCCTGCCCCCCCCCTCTCTCTCCCCCAGCGGCATGTCTGCTCTCAGTCTCCTCTACATCTGCAAGTGATCTCCTCCAGCCCTGAAACACTTTTTACCCTGAGAAAAAAAAGAGGGAGGAAAAAGAAAGAAGGGGGAAAACAGAGAGTTTACTGCATCCTGGCACATCCTGCCTTAATGAGAAACCCCCCATCTGTCCCCAGCAGGACAGACAGAGAGAGGGACGGTCGTGCCAAGCAGCCGAAAAGAGGACTGAGTGAGATGGAGGGGGCTTGCTGCAGTGACCCGTCTGTATAGCGGCTTCTCATTAGCTTAAGCTAGGGAAGCTTGTTAACCTTGCTAATCGAAATGGGAACTAGGATAAAGCCCTGGAATTTACTGCCAGCTTGTCTCACATCAAAGGACACTGGGTAGTTGTAGTAATCGTGCATGTGTGTGTGTGTGTGTGTGTGTGTGTGTGTGTGTGTGTGTGTGTATTTCTATGTGTGTGTGTGTCTACGTGTGTGTCTGCATTATGGAGTAAATTTGGTTACAGATTTATTAAACAAAACACACAAGTAAAATAGTAACTATAAAAAAGAATTCAAAGCAAATGTAATGTTTTATCCATCCATGTTCTGTACTGCTTATCCTGCTCAGGGTCCCACCCATCACAGGGCACAACCGCACGCACATTCACACACTACATGTAATTTAGCAATGCCAATCAGCCTACAATGCATGTCTTTGAACTGGTGGAGGAAACTGGAGTACCCGGAGGAAACCCCCGAAGGATGCGGAGAGCATACGTTGGAGGTGGGATTCCAACTCACATCACTGGAAATGCGAGGCAAGCATGATAACCACTAAGCTGCTGTGACCCCCGTAATGTTTTGTTTAATTAATTTGTTTAGTAAGTTAGTTAGTAACCTTTATTTAACCATGATAAAATCTCATTGAGATAAAATCTATTTTACAAGAGTGACCTGGCCAATAAGTCAGCAAAAAACTCAACACCATTTAAAGACACAACAACACATTAAGAATAAGCAAAAAAATCCCCCCTGTCCCCTGAGAGGGGACAATAAGTGAAAATATATATTCCATATTTATTTTCACTTATTACATAAATAAAACAAATAGAGGTCTTAAAAGAAGTAAATAGTCCAAAACTGGATTTTGAAGTAACCTGCTCTCTTTTTGCCATGCTTATTCTGTAGACCACCACTCAAATTGATTCATTAATATGGACTTAACAACAGATCACTAGAATGGAGTTGTAGCTAGTCATCTTTTTGCTCAAATTACATAAGCTCTGCTAAGAAATATGATTAATTTCTATTTTATCATTAGTTACTGCCATGTTTGTGGATGTGATTATATGGAGTGTCTTGACCCCATCACTTCAGTTGGGTAGCAGTTGAAATAAAACATTTAAAACCAATATCAAATTATTTTCATAATCTTAATGTTAATGGGGATTTTACCACTGACTCCAAAATAAAGAACAGTGTTGCATTTTTCAGTTGAGTTCTGCCAAATTTATTTGGTAGAGGTTTACAAGGTGCTCTCTGGGATAGGCTCCAGGTTCCCCGTGACCCGAAAAGGAGTAAGTGGTAGAAGATGGATGGATAGATGGATGGATGGATGGATGGATGGATGGATGGATGGATGGATGGATGGATGGAGGTTTAAACGGTTTACATTTGCTTACATCAGCTCTGCTTAAACTCAACCACAAAAGATGGACTGACTTAATTCCTGCTCACTCCACCACTTTGAGACTGAGTGTGTGCAAAACTGGATCTACTTGTGTAGGCCCACTGCTATGATCCACCACAATTTAAATTTGTCAGAAGCAAAAGAAAAAAAAAAAAAAACATTTCAGAAGCACAAAACAATCATCATTAATATTATTTAATATACTTCACATTTAATTGTATGTTCCTTGAGAATACTGAATATGATTCGAATCAGAAAAAAAATAAATAATATGATTCTGTTTATAAATCTGGTTAATCTTTGTTACAGAGAATACAAAGGGAAGAGGCAGCCATTAGGTTGTGTTTTTTTTGGTAAACAATCCAGGTGCAATAATTCATCATTCATAATAGGTTCAGATGTTTACTTTTATTCAAATAGAAAGTTCCACAAAACATCAATACAAGATTTGCAGCTATTGCACTTTTCATATATGCAAAATGACGGCAACGTCTGTCTTTTTCCCCTCTGCAATGAGCTTCATTAAACTAAAACAAAGATACAGTGTGCAGCGCAGGAGCCTCCCATAACTGACAGCCCATTACCAAGCCTGCAGCAACTTGCCTTGTTTACCTTAGGCATGTAGCTTCTCTGCCTCGACTGTCAATTTTCCATTTCACACTGTTTCCCATGCCTCACTCTCTCTCACCGATCTGAGCAGTTTAGCACTCTCAGCTTTGATAATTAGGAATGCGGTTTAGAATGAGTAACTGACCCTTTATCAGACAGTCTCTGGAACACTGTGCACTCAAATAACCAAAAAGCATTGTGGGAATTGTTGGCAGTAAAGGAGCAGGGAGTGGCATTTGCTGTGTGTAAACTGCGAGATCCTCAGGTGCGGAAAGAAACTCTGTAGAGAGGAACGTGTAATCTATGCAGTGAGTGTGTCTTGTTGCCTTATGGGATCCCACCTGTCACGGGCACTTAGATTGTCTATATAGACTGTACAAGACAGGTATAAACACTGTCTGCTGGGGCAAAAATGTGTTTTATTGTACTACATGACCTCCTTGTTCACCTCACCACTGCCACGCTACTACACTACACTACACAACACTAACACACACACACACACACACATACACACATACACACACACACACACACACACACACACACACACCTTCTATTTATGCACTAGCTTCCCTGTATTCCTTTCTATATCTATTACGTAACTCAAATAATCATATTTGTCAATTTTGCTCTACAGATTCAATCACAGCAGAATTCACAATTTTGAATAAATTTTCTACAGTGTCCATTTGTATCCACAATTACTTTTCTGGTGTTAATATTTATGGTATTATGTGCCTTGTCATGTTCCATACAACAGCCATCAGGGCCATGGTGAAGTGCTTCTGCCCATTACATCCGATGGCTAAGCCTTAATGAACATTGACATCAGTCAGCCCAAGGAGCAAGTGTCCAGTGTTGAAACCCAGTGTGACCTCCCACTCTCTCTTTGACTGACCTCAAACAGCTTGTAGATGTCTCACTGATGAAACAAGTCAGAATCATTCTCAGCATGACCTCATTGCACTTCAAACAGGAAGGTCTCATGTGCTTTTTTTAAATTTTATTTATAGGAATGAACATAATTTAATGTTAGTGATATACTGGTACACATTTTTCTGGTGTCCTATAGAATTAGATCCCGGCCAGCTCCATCAAACCCCTTCAAATAATTTAGAATGAAGCAGCATGCTTCGTCTCAACCAGCCCAAGAGAATCCATGTCACACCCCTCTTCATCTCCTTCCACTTGCTTCCTGTAGCCGCCCGCATCAAATTTAAGGCCTTGATGCTTACCTACAAGACCTTGTCTGGAACATCACACTCATACCTCAATTCTCCCCTGAAGGCTTACGTTCCTTCACGCAATCAATTAGCAACTGACGCTTACCTACTCAGTGTGGCTCAAGGTCCCTTTCAAGAACATTCAAACTAACTGTTCCTCAGTTGTGGAATGAACTTCCAACCTCAATCTGGACCGCAGAATCTCTCACCATCCTCAAAAAACAGCTAAAGACCCACCTCTTCCATGAACACCTAACCGACTCATAATAATAATAATAATAATAATAATAATAATAATAATAATAATAATAATAATAATAATAATAATAATAATAAAATATTACATACACATTTACTCTGTGCACTTTGCTTCTTCTGGAACTCAATTAATGGATCTTGTATGGTAGCACTACTTGTATTGTTCTCTGCTTGATATATCGCTTTGCTTGTATTTTCTCATTTGTAAGTTGTTTTGGATAAAAGCACCTGCTAAATGAATAAATGTAAATGTAAATGTAGTTTGTGAGCTATGAATTGAAACAAGACAGGTGTAGACCTGTTAGGGAATAATAATGCTATGTGGTAGTAATTTGTAACTGTACAAGCAGGCTTATGATTTTATATACAGTACATTTGAAATTGATGTGATAAAGAATTTTGAATCAAATTTAACATCTCAATTTCAAATTCAGTGTGCCCTAACAGTTACTGTCAGATGTCTATGGTAATGTCAGAACTGACATCAGACATCAGACTAATTTGTAGTGAAATGGCCTGCATATATGACAAAATTGGCACTGCCTTTAGACATTCTGTGTTGGTGCATGACAAAAACAGCAACAAAAACAATAATAAAATAAAATAAAAAAAAAAAACTTCTGAGACCTGAAAAATGGAACAGTGTTTTACAGTGTTTGCTTTCCAAGAAGATAGATAGATAGATAGATAGATAGATAGATAGATAGATAGATAGATAGATAGATAGACTACTCTCCAATTAACAAAATACAGTACTCTATTGTATGTATCTTAAGTTCCATATGTTCCATATGTTCTTAAACATCTTTCAAGAATAGTTTTTCTCACAGGTCACTTACTAACAGTGTTTCAAACCTTAGCCACTATAGTCTGATGGAAATGTAAAATAATAATAATAATAATAATAATAATAATAACAATAATAATAATAATAATAATAATAATAATAATAATAATAATAATAATAAATTATTTTTATTATCAAGTCACACACAAAAATGTGCATTATATTGCTTTAAATTTAAAATATGTTTTAATTTTATTGTCAACAAGTCAAACAAAGAATAGGAAAAATAACATAAAAAATACAAATGACATGTAAAATAATAATCATCATCATCAACACCATCATCATAATCATATCAAAACTGTGCTTTATATTGCTTTAAATTCAAAATATGTTTTTTTTAAGCCGACAATGTCAAACCAGGAATAGGAAACACTTTATATCTTGTCACACCAGGCTACTTACACAGAAACAGCTACTGTATATTGAAAGTTTGCTATAATTACATGTGCACGATAGCATGTTGAAAACACTGAATCATGCTGTCTCCACAATCTTGTCACCCATGAAAGATGTAAAGCTCTAACTCCAAATTGAACTGCTTACTAATCACTGCTTCATCTCCAAACCCTACAGATTATGCAAATGTTAAAAATGAAATGCTCACATTGACACTGACTGATCCAAAATGACAGCCTTCTCCCTATACAGTAAGTGTACTACGCATACAGTAATATGAAACAATGGCTTCTACATTCAACATAGTGAATTATTTGACCTATAGGGAGACTTTCTGTGATTAAGTCATGTTGATATTCAGACCTAAAGGGCAAATGTTCATGCGACTGTTTAAATGGTAGGATTTAAGAAGAGTGAAGAGTAAGAGTTTACTGTTCTCTGAATAGCAGTGCTTTGAGCATGGATGTTTGTGGAATCTGGGATAATCAGCAACTATTAGCCACAGTGCGTCCCACCCTTTAGCGCTGAGTTGAGCAGTAAACACTCGTATACATAGGACAAATCCCACTATGTCCTTAAATTTATGGATGAGTGTGTATACAGAAATGACCCACCTTTCTTAGACTAGTAGCGCTAAATTTAATATAGTCACACATATCATGTGCTACTGTATATTCACATAGATTACCAAACTGAAAGAAGGGAAATCATTGTACACATTTATTTATAATTTAATTAAAAAGGGTTGACAAGTAAATTAGATTCTGTACAGTTAAAATGCTTTCAAAAGAGACATTTTAAAAAATAAACAAAACTGTCAGTGCACTTGTCACTTTGAGCATGTCAGAGTAATAGGGAATATATGCAAGCCTCTGGCAAATTTTGACCTTTTCAGGATCCTGCACTAACTTACTAATTAACACACACACACACACACACACACACACACACACACACACACACTTGCCTGGTTCATTAAGGAGACATGCAGATGAGCAGATTAGCATTATCTGCATAAATGTAAATACGCATGTCTCCATGCTGACAGGCATGTTGGTCAGTTCTTATTTCCCTGCCATCTGTTTGAAATTTGTCATTATTCTCACAAATATTAAGAGCGTAATACTCATCAGTTCTCAGCCAAATAAGCATAATAGACCACCGCTTCAGCTATGCCTCTAATTTATGCTAGACAAACAATAACAAAGCATAATTACACCAGGGCTACTACTTTAGTGTATCTCACATAATAAAACTGAATTAAACTGAATATACACATATACTGTATACAGTTATATACACACAACTTGATGATTGTCAAACCTTTTTGGAGAATGTTCTGTGGATTGATGAGTCGAAAGTGGAACTGTTTAGAAGACAGGGGTCCCGTTACATCTGGCATAAACAAAACACAAAATTCCACCAAAAGAACATCATACCTATGGTCAAGCATGGTGGTGGAACTGTGATGGTGTGGGGATAGGGCATGGGTAACTTGCAATAATTGTGGAATTCTGAATTCTGCAATTTACCAGAAAATCTTAAAGAAGAATGTTCGGTCTTCAGTCCATAAATTGAAACTCAAGCACAACTGGATTATGCAGCAAGACAATGATCCAAAGCATAGTCCTAGTCCTAGAATAAGTAAAAGATCTACAGTTATCAGAATAGTTTGGTTGCAGTTTGAAGGTGGTATAACCTGATGTTAAATTAAAGGGGGCAATTAGTTTTTCACATTAGTGATAGGTGTTGGATAACTTTTTCTTTCTTATTAAAAAAAAAAAAAAGTAAACTGTATTGTGTGTTTACTCAGGTTGCCTTTGTTTTATGTTGTATTTCGTTTGATGAACTAAAACTATTTAGTATGAGATATACACAAAAACAGAATAAATCAGGATGGGTGCAAAGACTTTTTCACGGTACTGTGTACAATTCTTGTACCATGCAGTATCAGAAACTAATAAAGCAAGTTCGTTTTAGATTATTTAAAAGGAACCCTAACTATAAAGACTTGTAGGCCTTAACATGCAATAATTTCCTCTCCTACTAAAATGCGTTGCTAGAAACACATAAACTATGTTAATTACTTTTAAATTATGTCCTTAATATTTAATACATATTTTAACCTATGGAGGCCACCATTACGTGGCATGTGCAATGCAGTCTGAGTCGATAATGTAAAATGGTTGCACTTGAGCACTCAAAAGAATTAGCTACTAGCCCCCGCAGTAAGAAAAGAATGCCGATGTTGGCTGTAATTTTCTATTTCTTGTGTGCTGTGATACAGGGGATATCTGTAAATATAATCAAACCCGTAAACATCTTGTTAGTGCATTTTTTTCTGTATATACTCATAACGTAATATTCCTGTAAAAGTAGCCTAAAATTCAAAAGTAGCTAAGACATACCCAAAGTAAATTTAAAGCGGTTCTTGAACCATTTGGAGTACATGAATGGTTTAGTTCTCTTTTGAAAGGTGGACTAAATATATTTACATAATTGGATTGTTTGGACATTTGCAAGTGTAATGTTATGGATGTTATGGACCAGTGGTTTACTATGAGGCTTCATATGAGGTGAGTTGCCTCCATTTCATAAGTGCTTGTTTGTATATCGGTGGTCTGACATTGATGCAATTGATGCAATTGTTGCAATTGTATCTTAAAATGGTTTATATTAATCGAATCACAGGAATCTTAGCTTTCAAAAGATATGAGTACCTTCAAACACACAGATGTTGTGTAGATAGCATAGATTTGCTCATAACATGGTGACAGTGCGCTGGGAAAATTAGAATACATTTCATCATAAAACGATAGTTAAAGCCATATGCTTATTTTGAACAATAAATGCTCTTGCTTGCAATTGACATGCAGTCACTACACAGACACCATCGATTTTTCCCAGTCTCACCTCCTCATCTTTCTGATTGTCTTCATTTTTATCTACATTTTGAGTAATATATTAACCTATATAACTATATTACCCTCCTCGCTTATGTTACGCTCAAGTTCAAATTAAGAAGGCTGTAGGGTCGCTAGAGAATGAAGACTGCTGCAACCATTTGAAGTCACTACTCAGTATGCATTGTGACATAAACAGTAATGGTGTTTTTTTTTTAAATTGACATCTAGTTTAAAAAAAATCTGGTTGATGTCAGCGTTAATCTAATAAACCATACAAGTCTTTGTAGTTGGGGTTCCCTTTAAGAAGTCCATGTTGTTTTGAGACTCTAAGCTTTATTTCATTAGCTTTATTTACTACAGCTACAGTACATTAATCTTATAGTTTCATTTAAGAACTAAAAAAGCAAATGCTGGCCACCAAACACATTTTGGCTGATCCACTGGATTTGTCATAAAAGGAAAACTGTGTCTGTGCCATTTCTGGTCATAATATTCATTTAGGTGTCATACTTGTACAGTCCACTATAGAGTTCTACGATTAATAATAATATAACATATATAAAATATAATATGCCGTTTATGTACTAATTACTAATTACTAATAACCTGTAGTATATTTTTTATTCCATATACATTTCATTCTAATTTCATTGTTCTTGTTACGTTGCGGTGAACTCAACGAAGTTAACACTTAGTTATCGTAACTCAGTCGTTTGACCGAGCCTTTGTGTTTTCCTTCTGGATTTTCTTTGTTCTTTGTTATATCTGCCTGTTTATCATTTACGATTCCCTGCCCTGCCTTGTTTGGATTGTTTGCCTGATCGCCTGACCTTCATCTCTCTTCCGTGTTTCCTCTTCTGTCGATTCTACGTACGCTAAGCTGCTTGTCTGCGCTTGTTTCCAACAGGTATCGTTACAGATTTATTCGCCTACTATGGAGGCAGCGGACGCTTCAGAGTGGCAACCCTGCATCCTGGAGAAAAACCATGTGATAGTTGAACAGCAGGATCAGATACAGTATAGCGTTTGAATGAGAGACTGATGCGCCTAAGCTCCTCAGGGATGCAGACCGTGATTCCCCCCGCTACTGACATGCCTCCTCCATCATTTTCCCCTGAGTATGCCCAACCGCTACTGCCTACACTGGAGCGATATGCTGGAGAGCCGGAGCAATGCAAGGGCTTCATGCTACAGTGCACGTTGTTCTTCGAGAGTTACCCGGAGATGGCAGAAGCCCGAAAGCTTACCCACTTTATGGAGTTACTCACCGGATGCACCCTGGCATGGGTGTGAGTGGGAGCGAGGAGGCGGTTTCAGACCCTCTTTAGTGGATCTCCTCTCACAATTCCAACAAGCTTTCGATCATTCTCCTGATGGTTGGAAGACCGGTCTGGAACTCCTGAAGATCAGGCAAGGCTCATGTGATGCAATAGAATATGCTCTGGAGTTCCGCACCATCACTGCAAGGAGTGGGTGAAATGAGCCAGCACTGAAGAGCACGTTCCGTCAGGGGCTAAACCCGGAGTTAGTTCGAGAGTTGGCATGCAAGGGCGAGCAGCTAGCCCTCGATGACCTCCTCGACCTGGCAATATGGTTGGACTGTCTACACCATACGAACCGTCCCACGCTGTGGAGCCCCCTCCCACAAGAGCCAGCTTCACCAGCGGAACGCATGCAGCTCGGTCGTACCCGGATCCGCAAGGAGGAGAGGGAGAGGCGACGTTGCGAGGTGCAGTTCTTCTATTGTGGCAAGGGCATCACGTCATTTGCCAGTACCCCCACAAGAATCCACAACCGGCCGAAGGGGGCGCGGACAGCCAGCCTTGTCACCACAGGGTGAGTCCAATCCAGTTACAGACTTCTCATATTACCTGTGGTAATATAACATTCAGGCCAGTCTATTGTACTTTCAGCACTCATCGACTCAGGAGCAGCCGAGAACTTCATAGATGAGAGGTCATCGCAGAGTCTCGGCCTCCCCACACGCCTCAGGCTCCAACCTCAAGAGGTTCAATCCATCGACGGGTCTCCAATAAGAAGGGGGGTTATATCACACTGCACACAGCCAATAAACCTACAAGTCAGTGCTCTTCACCATGAAATCATTATCCTGCTCATCACAGTCTCTATCAGGCACCCCATCATTCTCGGCCTACCTTGGCTAGAGCGTCACAATCCTCAGGTATTTTGGATGGACAAACAAGTTACTCAATGGTCCCTGTACTGTCTGCACCACTGCCTCAGTGGCCCCAGAGTCCCTGTAGCCAACATGACAGTGGAGAGTCCTATGACTCATGTTCCTGTCACGCTCTGTCCAGAATATCGTGACCTCTGTGAGGTGTTCAGCAAAGAATGAGCAAGCGGTTTACCACCACACAGACCCTACAACTGTGCCATAGACCTCCTACCTGGAGCCAGCCCACCTTGAAGTTGAGTGTACCCGCTCTCCCAAGCTGAAAATCGGGCCATTGAGGAGTACATTCAGGAGGCTCTCCAACAGGTTACATTTGACCCTCCACATCCCCCAAGTCCGCTGGGTTCTTCTTCGTAGAAAAGAAGAGAGGGGGCCTTCAACCAAGTATTGATTATCAAGGCTTCAACCAGATGACAGTGAAGTAACTCTGCCACTAGTTCCTCTGCCACTCGTTCCTGCAGCTCTTGAACAGCTAAGGTTCGCGACCATTTTCACAAAGCTAGACCTACGTAGCGTGTACAACCTGATCTGCATCAGGGAGTGGGATGAGTAGAATACGGCCTTTAGTACAACCTCCGGGCAGTACGAGTACTTAGTCATGCCATATGGGCTTGCAAACGCCCTCTCAATGTTCCAGAACTTAATCAATGATGTACTGAGGGACATGCTGGGGAGGTGCGTAATCGCCTACATTGACAATATCCTAGTATGGATATCATGTCTGGCAAGTATTCCGCCGCCTGCTCCAATATCAGCTGTGTGTAAAGGCTGGGTAGTGTGAGTTCCACCAACACACAATCTCATCATAGAGTATGTCATTAGTCCGAAAGGAGAAGCCATGGTCCAATGCAAGGTTCAAGCGGTGGTTGAGTGGCCCACTCCCCGAACCATCAAGGAATTGCAATGTTTCCTTGGTTTCGTAAACTTTTATTGGCGATTCATCCGAAGCTTTAGTAAAATATCACAACCCCTGACACCCCTCCTGTGTGGTAAGCCTGGGCGGCTACTTTGGACCCCAAATGCCAAGGAGGCTCTGGATAAACTTAAGCAGGCCTTCACCATGGCCTCCATTCTCAGACACCCGGATCCCTCCAGACCATTCGTCGTAGATGTTGATGCTTCTGAGGCAAGAGTGAGGGCCATTCCATCTCAGAGATTCTGAGACAAACCCAAGTTGCCCTCTACCAGCCGGAAAATTGGTACCTCTACCCACACCTGTGCACCCGTGGTCCCACCTGGTTCTAGACTTCAAAACGGACATGCCAGAGTCATATGGCAACACTGTAATACTGGTGGTCCTGGATCGGTTTTCAAAATCCCTGCGCCTAATTCCACTACCGGCCATCCCATCTGTCTTTGCCACAGCCAAACTACTTTTACAATACGTGTTTAGATATTTCAGCATCCCAGAGGAGTGTGAGTGACATGGGTTTGCAATTCACGTCTCGCGTCTGGGCCAGTTTCATGGAGAGGATAGGGGTCACCGTTAATCTCACTTTTGGTTACCACCCCCAGACCGATGGACAGGCAGAACGGGGAAGTCAAGAAGTCATACGATTCCTCCAAACCTTTTGCCCCACCAATCCGGAGGACTGGGGCCACTTTCTCTCGTGGGCGGAATACGCACAAAACTCTCTACAACATTCCACCACCCAGTTCACCCCCTTTCAGTCTGTTATGGGCTACCAGCCACCATTGTTCCCCTGGAACACCTCCCCCACTGACTCACCAGCAGTAGATGAGTGGTTCCGCTGGCGTGAACAGGTCTGGGAATGCGCCCATCAACAGTTGGTGCAGGCCTCCCGCACCACCAAACAGAAGACGGACCGGCGCCGGAGGAATCACCCCAACTATCGGTGTGCGGCTTTCCACAAGAGATCTAAAGTCGCTACTCCCGGGCAGAAAACTCAAACCCAAGTATATCGGTCACTTCCGGATCCTGAAGAAAATTAACGAGCTCATTTCCTGCCTGGACCTGCCCAAGCACAGCCGCATTGCCCCGTAATTCCATGTCTCTCTCCTTAAGCCAGTGATACTGGGTCCCTTGGCCACGGTGGTTCCAGATGACTCCCCAACGGGACCACTAAAGATTGAAGGCCGCCCAGCCTACCGCGTCCGTGACATCCTGGACTCCAGACATAGGAGAGGAAGACTCGAGTATCTGGTGGACTGGGAGGGATATGGCCCAGAGGAGCAGCGCTAGATCCCATCCCAGGACATTCTGGACACAAACTTGCGCAGAGACTTCCATGCTGCTCACCCAGATAGATCGGGACCTCGGTGGAGACGGAGGCCTCGGAGGGATTTGGCTCCCAGAGTGAGCCCTTGGGGGGGGCTCTGTTATGTCAGAGCTGCACTTCCCAGCCATGCCCGCACTCGTGTTCACCGGAGTACTGAGTGCGAACACCAGTGCTTCACCCTAAGTTATAAAAGGCCTCGTTAATGTCAGCGTAAAGTAAATGCTAAGTAAATGCTTAGTTATCGTAACTCAGCCGTTTGACCAAGCCTTTGTCTATCTTTTGGATTTTCCTGGTTTTCGGATACATCTGCCTGTTTATCGATTCCCTGCCCTGCCTTGTTTGGATTCTTCGCCTGATCGCCTGACCTTCGTCTGTCTTCCGTGTTTCCTCTTCTGTCGATTCTATGTATGCTAACATGCCCGTCTGCGCTTGTCTCCAACAGGTATCATTACACTCCTGATTTCTTTGTTGTTGGAGCTCTGCAGATTGCACTTGCATATCTTATATATATATATATATATATATATATATATATATATATATATATATATACAGTGCCTTGCGAAAGTATTCGGCCCCCTTGAACTGTTCGACCTTTTGCCACATTTCCGGCCTCAAACATAAAGATATAAAACTGTAATTGTTTGTGAAGAATCAAC
>JAFFST010037705.1:844-13693 GCA_022414735.1 Noturus placidus
GGGGTGTGTGTGTTGTGGGTGATGGGTGTGTGTGTTGTGGGTGATGGGTGTGTGTGTGTTGTGGGTGATGGGTGTGTGTGTTGTGGGTGATGGGTGTGTGTGTGTGTTGTGGGTGATGGGTGTGTGTGTGTTGTGTGTTGTGGGTGATGTGTGTGTGTGTGTTGTGAGTGATGGTTGTGTGTGTGTGTGTGTGTGTGTGTGTGTGTGTGTGTGTGTGTGTGTGTGCATGTTTTAATGTAATTGTATTTTCTGCTTGCCTGCACTCATGTTTCCATCTGAGTCGTGAGATATGATGTTCCTCGTGGGATTGGGGAAGGAAGTTGTGTCGCTGGCTGAGTGAAGTCTGGATACTGAGGTTAAACACGTCTCCTGCTCCTTTCACTCCTCTGCCTGTTTATTAGAGGCACAGTGGAAATATCTCCAGTAACCCAGACATGATTAAACCTACTGTGTCTCAGCAACATGAAATGATCTTGAACTGTACATGAAGAATTTTCTCCTGAACATGTTTCTGTTTTTGAGACAAACTTCATGGATATGTGGGATTTTTATTCAAGTTAAGTAAAATATTAATTTGGTAAACGAGATGAAGGTTTAAGGTGTTCAGGTGTTGGTAATGTGGAGACATCACTTTTTTTATTCATCATAAATAAATGGAATGGACTGAAAATTTATGCAGGTGTCAATGCTCAGTACCAGATCAGGTCAAATCTGATTTATTTCAGAACAAATCTGGAGTCATTCCAAACAAACATGCATAATACAGAAATTAACATCTGTGTATTCGTCTCCGTCAGCAAAATGAGTTCACATCCTGTTTCGTTTAAATAAACATTTTTACTCCTGGTTCATCTTCCAGCCTCAAAACCCAAATCCTGTGCTTCTGAATTTGCACAACCTTAATGAGAGAATCATGCTGAGACAGCAGGTTAATTGTCATGTTGTATGGTGGCTCATCTCAGTTGTGTTGGAATTGTCTCTTCAGTTAGAACTGCAGCTCAGTGTGGCATCTAATTAACGCCGTCCTGACAAGTCTCATGCTGGAACACGGACCGTCATTCGCTCTGATTAACACCAGCCTGCAGCGTCGAAATCTCACATCTCTGATCGGACTCATGATTACATGAGTAATGTGCATGTGTGTGTTGTGGGTGATGGGTGTGTGTGTGTGTGTTGTGTGTTGTGGGTGATGTGTGTGTGTGTGTTGTGGGTGATGGGTGTGTGTTGTGGGTAATGGGTGTGTGTGTGTGTGTGTGTTGTGGGTGATGGGTGTGTGTGTTGTGGGTGATGGGTGTGTGTGTGTGTTGTGGGTTATGGGTGTGTGTGTGTGTTGTGTGTTGTGGGTGATGTGTGTGTGTGTGTGTGTGTGTGTTGTGGGTGATGGTTTTGTGTGTGTGTGTGTGTGTTGTGGGTGATGGGTGTGTGTGTTGTGGGTTATGGGTGTGTGTGTTGTGGGTGATGGGTGTGTGTGTGTTGTGGGTGATGGGTGTGTGTGTGTTGTGGGTGATGGTTGTGTGTGTGTTGTGGGTGACAGACACAGTACAGACACAGGAGACAAACACAAGACAGACATGAGACATACACGCGCCAAACACACACGTGACATACACATGCCAAACATACACGAGACAGACACGAGACATACACACGCCAAACACATACCAAACACACACAAGACAGACACGAGACATACACATGCCAAACACACACCATACACATGCCAAACATACACGAGACAGACACACGACAAACACACACCAAACTTACAAGTGACAGACACAAGACATACACGCGCCAAACACACACACGACATAGACACGCCAAACACACGCCAAACATACACGAGACAGACACGAGACATACACGCCAAATACTAGCCAAATACACACGAGAAAGACACGAGACGGACACGAGACATACACACACCAAACACACACCAAACAGACATGAGACAGACACGAGCCATACACACGCCAAACACACGCCAAACAGACATGAGATAGACACGACACATACAGATGCCAAACACACACCAAACACACGAGACAGACACGAGCCATACACACGCCAAACACACACCAAACAGACACGCGACAGACACGAGACATACACACGCCAAACACACAGGAGACAGACACAAGACAGACACGAGACAGACACACGCCAAACACACACCAAACTTACAAGTGACAGACACAAGACATACACGCGCCAAACACACACGCGACATACACATGCCAAACATACACGAGACAGACACGAGTCTTACACACGCCAAACACATACCAAACACATATGAGACAGACACAAGACATACACACGCCAAACACACCAAACACACACCAAACACACGCCAAACATACGCCAAGCATGCACGGGACAGACATGAAACATACACATGCCAAACACATACCAAACACATACGAGACAGACACAAGACATACACACGCCAAACACACACGAGACAGACACGAGACATACACACGCCAAACACACGCCAAACATACACCAGACAGACATGAGACATACACACGCCAAACACACGCCAAACATACACGAGACAGACACGAAACATACACATGCCAAACACACACCAAACATACACTCGACAGACATGTGACATACACACGCCAAACACACACCAAACACAAAGGAGACAAACACGAGACAGACATGAGACATACACACACCAAACACATACCAAACACATATGAGACAGACACAAGACATTCACACACCAAACACACACCAAACATACACGAGACAGACACGAAACATATACATGCCAGACACACACCAAACACAAGACATACACACGCCAAACACACGCCAAACATACACGATAAGGATACGAGACATAAACGCACCAAACATACACATGACAGACCCAAGCAATACACATGTCAAACACACATGAGACAGATATGAGACATACACACACCAAACACACACCAAACACACACCAAACAGACACGAGACATGCACAAGCCAAACAAACACGTGACAGACACAAGACATACACACGCCAAACACATGCCAAACATACATGCAACAGACATGAAACAGACATGAGACATACAGACACCAAACATACACACAACAGACACGAGACATACACACGCCAAACACACACCAATCACACGCCAAACATACACGAGAAAGACACGAGACATACACACGCCAAACACACACCAAATACACATGAGACAGACACGAGAAAGACACGAGACATACACACGCCAAACACACACCAAACACACACGAGACAGACACGAGAAAGACACGAGACATACACACGCCAAACATACACGAGACAGACATGAGACAGACATGCACAGGTCAACGTCAGTGGTTTCCCATCTGTATGAAAACAGTGAAAATTTAAAAAATGCTTTTGTGAAAGCTAAGTGTTTGTGTAGACATGGCAATAACACAAAGATATAATTACATTTTCAATAGTATAGTATACATGTGGGCGATGCCTGTGGGTGGGGCTTAACTGCTCCTCATCGGTTCTGTTGGAAGGGAATTGGGTTTTGGAGGTCAGAGCAGTGAGCACTGCTGAGGTCTCATGTCCATTTTCTCCTGCTAGTTTTTGAGGTTCAGGAGCTCTTTATAAACATTAATGTGAGGAAGTGGATCTGAATCATAGCCTCACTGATCTCTGGCTTTAAAAGGTCAGAGTGTGAGTTAGATATTTATACATTACTCAGAAGTCAAGGACTTTTAATGCATAATTGTGAGGTGTGTGTGTGTGTGTGTGTGTGTGTGTGTGTGTGTGTGTGTGTGAGCAATGCAGTGATTTGGCCTGAAGCTTAAATGCAGCTGAAGATCTCAGTCTAATCACTGAGCGTCCCTCAGCTGAGCGAAGACATTTTTAGTCCTGTCTAATGGGAGTCAGACCTTTTTTTCCCTCAGAAATACTCAGCGCTGGTGTTGCATTACATTTTGATGGAGAAGGATGATGTACCCTCGAGTGCTCCAATCAGCCGTGGCTTATAGATTTTTCTCCATGGAATGAATTTGAAGCAGGAGTTCAGTTTCTGTAAAGCCATTTATTTATTTATTATTTGTTTGTTTTATTTCTTTCTTTGTTTCCTACACAATCAACCGAAAGGCTTCAGTTCTGTAAGAAAATAAAGAAAACTCTCTTACAACATGTCATGTAAATTATGAGGAGGCAGATGCAAGTGCAGACAATCTTTAATAAAATGAAACCACTACCATGAGCTATGAATGCGAGGCACGACAACATGAGTGGTGCAAAATGTAACTTAAATACAACCAAAAGATGTAAAACAGCTGTGCGTGTTCATGTGACATACTGTACTCCTGTGGTGTGCAGTGACCACAGGGAAATATAATCAAGCTCCATATCCATGACACAACACAATCACCTCCATTCTAATCAAGTAAAAGCATATATGGAATATTTACATCCAGTGAAATCTTACAAAGATTTGGAATTGAAACCAGCAAATATGTATTTGTTGAAGCAAAAAAGTTATCCAATACCAACTGGGCCTGTGTGAAAATGTATTTGCCCCCATAGTTACCAATTCCCCAAATCACTTACAATTACATAGAACTTTCTCAAAAGCGTGAAGTTGGTTAAAAGATCTTACTCAGTAACACACTATGCCAACATTGAAAGAAATTCCAGAAAAGATGAGTAAGAAGGTGATTGAAATACATCAATCTGGGAAGGGTTACAAAGCTATTTCAAAGGTTCTGGGACCTTTTGGGAGAATATTCCTTGGACTGATGAGTCGCAAGTGGAACTATTTGGAAGACAGGAGTCCCATTGCATCTGGCGTAAACCAAACACAGAATTCCACAAAAAGATCATCATACCTACGGTCAAGTATAGTGGAGGCAATGTGATGGTGTGGGGATGCTTTACTGCTTCAGGGTCTGAGCAACTTGCAGTAATTGAGGGAAACATGAATTCTGCTCTCTACCAGAAAATCTTAAAGGAGAATGCCTGGTCTTCAGTCTGTAAGCTGAAACTCAAACAAAACTAGATTATGCAACAAGACAATGATCAAAAAGAGTAAGTCCTAGTCCAAGAACTAAGTGAAAGTCTGATATCCAGTTATCAGAAGTGTTTGGTTGCAGTTATTGCTGCTAAAGTTGACACAGCCAGATTTTAAATTTAAGGGGGCAAAAAACAATTTTTCACATGGGTGATAGGTGTTGGATTATTATTTTTTTTGCTTCAATAATAAATAAATAACTAAATAAATAAATAAAACTATATTGTGTGTTTACTCGGGTTGCCTTTGTTTTATGTTGTATTTCGTTTGAAGATCTATTTAATATGAGGTATACACAAAAACAGAAGAAATCACGGTATACTTTTTCACAGTATTTTTGTATGTATGCAGATGTTTTATGGCTTCAAGTCTGAATTTACATAAAGGTCCAAATTTTAATAATATTAAGAGATAAAACACTCTCAGTGTAAAAGTGTTATGTTTACTGAGAATTTAAGATTAAGTTGGTCACTAGAGAAATAATTGGCTGATGAATAATCATCAAACACATGTCATTAAAGATTTTAAGTCTTTTCTGGTATTTATTTTTTTATAGTGTAATAATTTACATAGTCATTTATCAAAACTTAACATTTCATCCATACATTTTCTGTACTGCTTATCCTTAGAGTGTCGCAGTGAACCTGGAGCTCAGGGGGCATGGGGCACAAGGTGGGCTTGATAATTTTTATAAATTACATTTTTGTTTTTATTTCAGACCTTAAAACATTCAGAGTGAACACATGCATAAAGATAATATACTTTTATTTAATCACTGGGAATAAATTCTATAATAAATAATGTAGTTAAGGTATTAAATCATCTACATGGGAAGAGAACAGGTCACTTCGTGTAAACACACGATCAGCTGCTGGCACTCAGAAAATCTGCAGAATGTGGTTAAACATTCCTAAACAAATTCTGAGACCATACAGAGGAAGCAGAGCTGGATCCAAAATAATGGCAAAGAGGAGAATGTACAAACCCTTGATTCCCCCCACCATCATGGGAAATATTCGGTCTCTTGGCAATAAAATGGACGAGCTCGACACACCGACTGGGACGCAGAGGAAGTATTGACAGTTCAGAGTTCCACTGAGACATGGCTACATGAGGATATTCTGGACTCGAATGCTTCTATCCCCAGATTTCAGACAGTGAGGGCGGACAGAGACGCTGAACTGAGTGGTAAGTGGAAAGGTGGACTGGTCGAACTGCTTTTGAAAACAGATGGTGTAATCCGGGACATATTACTGTGACGGAACGTCACTGTTGCACAAACATTGCATTGCTGGCCGTTGGCTTACGTCGGTATTATCTGCAGAGCAAATTCACGGTCGCCATTGTGGTTATTGTTTACATCCCACCGGCAGCCGATGCAGAAGTGACGTGTGACGTCATACACTCAGCTATCACAAGACTCCAAACTCAGCTTCCAAACTATTTCATTGTTATTTCTGGGGATTTTAATCATGTGTTACTCACCACTACACGTTTCACCAGTTTGTCAACTGTGTTGCCAGAAAGAACAGAACATGGAATTTCCTGTATGCAAGTGTGACGAATGCATACACTTCCCCTGCTCTTCCCCCATCTACTGAGGAACTCTGACCACAACCTGGTTCTACTGATACTCGCATACAGATCTGTTGTCTTAAGGTAGTCTGTAACAAAGAAGACCATATGAAGATAGTCACAAGAGGCAGAGGAGGCCCTGAAGGTTCAGCTTTGAGACTACTGGGTTAGTGTTAGTGACTAAGAAGCGTTGTGTGAACTGGTAGGGGAAGATATTAAACAAAGGATAGACTGCATAATGGACTATATCAATTTCTGCACAGACACTATCATTCATGTCAGGAGGGTGCGTTAATTTCTTAATAACAAACCCTAGATCACCGAGGACCTGATGTAACTATTGGACAAAAAGAAGTAGTCATTCAGGAAGAAGTGCAAAGAACAGATGAGGAGGGTGCAAATGGAGACTGAGGGAGAACAAAGAAGCCTACAGAAGGAATCTGGAGGGTAGGCTTTAGCAGTACAATACAATGGAAGTATGGGCTGGCAAGAAGCAGAACACCGGGTTCAAGGCAAAACCACATCCGGTGGGGAGGGGGGCAATCTATAAAGCACCTATGAGGTAAATTTGTTCTTCAATAGGTTCAGCACAATGACCTCTCACATTATCACACACTCAATCACTACCACTCTTTCCAAACTCCCCGAAGATCAAGATCAAACATCTTTTCCTACCCTGTCATCCACACCAATTCTTACCTGCATCTCAGAACTACTCACCCCCACCATTCATCACACAGCCTTCTTCAAAGGACTCACACCTCTGCCCTCCCCAATCAACCTCAGCACCTCTTCAACCGGAGAATTCGACTGGAGAAAGTGCCAGATCTGTGAAAAACATCCTGCCTGGTTCCTGTTCCAAAGAAGACAGCTCCCTCCACCCTGAAGAGATTATAGGACAGTAGCCCTCACATCATATGTAATGAAGGTCCTGGAGAGATTGGTGATGTTCCATCTAAGACCTCCAGTCAGCTCTTTTCTGGACCCCATGCAGTTTGCTTACCAGCCACAGGTAGGCATGGATGATGCAGTCATATATACTTCTAAGGGCCCACTCCCATCTGGACTACAACAACACCAGTGAGAATCACTCTCTTTGATTTAACACCATCGAAGAAGATGATAAGAATGCAGATGGACACATCATTGATCTACTTGGTCACTGACCTATTGGACAGACCCCAGTTTGTATGGTTGGGAACCTGCCTGTCTGAGAGCCTGCCAAGCAGTACTGGTGTACCACAGGAAACCGTGCTCTCCCCCTTTCACTTCACCCTGTACACCATAGATTTTCAGTACAGGTCAGATCTCTGCCATCTTCAGAAATTCTCTGATGACTCTGTAGTGGTTGGGTGCATAAGAGACAAAAAGGAAGAGGAGTACAGGGACCGGGTAAATAGCTTTGTTGAGTGTTGTGAGAAGAACCATCTGCACCTCAATGTGGCCAAGACTAAGGAGATGGTGATGGACTACAGGCATAAGAGGACCACAACCAGCCCCATTGCCATCATGGGTCAGGACACTGAGCTACTTGACACCTACAGATACTGTCGTGTACATCTCAACAACAAGCGGGCTGGAAGGCCAACTCAGAGGCTGTGTACAAGAAAGGGATGAGCAGATTCTAAATTCTGAAGAAGCTCAGGTCCTTTAATGTTTGTAGCAAAATGTTAAAGATTTTCTAGCAGTCTGTGGTAGCCAGTGCAGTATTCTATCTATTTATTTATTGAAAAAATCATCAGATTTTCACACAAGTCCTAAACGTAGATAAAGAGAACCCAATTAAACAAACGAGATAAAAAAATATATTATGTTCAATATTACATATCTGTGAGCAGCAAAAGTATGTGAATCTCTAGGATTAGCAGTTAATCTGAAGGTGAGATTAGAGTCAGGTGCTTTCAATCAATTTGATGTCGAACAGGTGTGAGTGAGTGAGGACGGTTTTATTTAAATAGCCAGGATCTATCAGAGTCTGATCTTTACAACACATGTTTGTGAAAGTCTATCATGACACGAGCAAAAGAGATTTCTGAGGATCTCAGAAAAGAGTTGTTGAAGCTCATCAGGCTGTAAAAGATCACAAAACCATCTCTAAAGAGTTTTAGATAAAGTATAATATTTTTGTCTCATTTGTTTAATCGGGTTCTCTTTATCTACTTTTAGGACTTGTATGAAAATCTGTTGATCTGATGAAGATTTATAGAAAAAAGATCAATGAAATTATTTCAATACAATTGTGAAGAATATTAACTCCTTAAAAACATATTTCTCACACACTCCATATTTAAGAGTGTGTGTGTGTTTAAGTAAATTCCCAAACTGAGATCTGAAAAATAAAAAACAGCATTTCACATGAATAACACCAGGAGTTCACTTTTATACATCACATTTATACATACATTTATATTTTAGAGAAGTAAGTGGCTTGTCTGTGAGCCTTGTTAGTTTAATTTACATAACTAATTTCTGTGCTGGAGAAATGAAGCCACTGCACAGAAATATTGCAGATCGGTTTTTCTGTGGAGTTTTGAAATAATAATTATCAATTTGTATAGCGCTTTTTTACAATGGTACATTGTCTCAAAGCAGCTTTACAGAAATATCATTTTTACATTTACAAGCGACTTACTAATGAGACACACTCACACACCAATGGTAGCAGAGCTGCCAGCTTGCCATTGGGGGCAACTTAGGGTTCAGTGTCTTGCCCAAGGACACTTCGGCATGTGGAGTCACCCGGGCCGGGATTCGAACTGCCAACCCCGCGGTTAGTGGATTAGCGGACAACCCGCTCTACCAACTGAGCACAGCTGAAAGGTTGCTTATGGAGGTCTAGAAGCACCAATAAAACTTAAAAATGCACCGTTCACTGCAGACTGACACCAACAAATATACAGAACTGCTCTAGAAATACTTACACACTGCTGCTGAATTATGGGCCGTGATTAGTCAGAGGGTATTGTATGTATTGCATGTATGGAAGGAGTCTCCAGTGTCAGTGTTGTGTAACAGTCAGAGGTAAAGCTGTAACTTTAAATCTTCATCACAAAGGAGTTTACATTTAGGGTTATAATTCTGTTACAGCCCTGTGCTTCGTTCAGACATTAACTTCATCATATTTCTGAGTAACACCTGCTGTGTGTTTGTTGTCTGTGATGAAGTGTTGTGTATTAATGTGATTATTTAGGGTTATTGAGAGTTTCAGGATTGTGCTTCTTCTGCGTTATTGTGCTTGTTGATGCTAAATACAGGAAATGACTGTGAGGTGGGAGGGAGATAATAATGATTTTAATTCACAGTTTCATATTCAGGCTCTGTTATTACATGGCCTCCTGGCCTTGGGATGAGACTTGGACAGTGTAATTTTCATTTCACACTCGAATGACAAGATGGTCAACCTGGTCTACTGCAAAAGACAGTTCATAGAAGTTGAATTGGATGCCTACAGTGTGTTCTATGTGTTTTTAATATCTGGTTGCATGATGCATTATTGTCTGCACTAATGGGAAGTTGTGGTCCCTCAGGAGGGTTGTGTAAAAGTGTTAGCACTTCAGTAATTTCCATATGGAAATGTGTCACCAATTCTGCACGTTTTTCTTTTAGTAGCGTCTCTAACCCTGCCAGGTTGGTCTCTGGGGTATTAATCAGGATGGTTAAAGAACTAGACAGAAAATTAATTTACAGCTCTTATGTCACTTTAGTGTCAATTCTGAAAATGTATTACAATCTTAGATCCAACACATGAATAAGCTTTCAATAAAGCACAGTTTACACTGAAGATGTTACTTTTATTGTGTGCATGTGCTGAATATTTAATAATCTGTTTCAAAGTCTCGCAGTTTCTCTTCAAGCACATCTCTGTTAATCACCTTCTTGTCGTGTCATTTCAATATTTTATCTTGTCTGGATCTTGGTAAAGTTTTGCATGTGGTTCTGTCATTAAATCCATGTCACCTTGTATTCCTCGTTTTGTTTGTTTTTTTGTTGTCAATACCTAAACATATATTTGCATTGTTTGCATTTAAATTAACCTCCACAATAGATCCACAAATGAGTTCTGAGTGACTGCTCATTGTACACCACAGCTCTGATGAGAAGCCCTCCTTTAAGCAGTCATGATGTTTGTAGGTCTATGTCTCACTGGACTGAGCAGGGACTCACTGTAGAGAAGAACCCTGATGGCTGGATAATGGAAAAGTTTACTGCTCTTCTTCAAGCTTAAGTAGGCCAAAAAGATGGGGCTGGATTTATTTTGTTCCCTTTCTGTGTTGGTGTCAGGTCATGATATCTAGGCTAAAGTAATGGCTAGTATCCTGATGCTGAGGCTCACAGGCCTGAACCAGAATCTCCAGGTGGTTCTGCATGTTCCAGGAGCTCCCAGGTTGTGGTTCAGAAAGGAACATGGTATTAGGTATAAGCAGTGTACATGCTCTGGATGAAGATGTTTGTAGTGTGTTCCTTGTGAAAACTACCTCAATCCTAAAGCAAGTCCAAGAGACCATAGCTCTGTAAATCTTCCAGTCATGCTTTAATTTCCACCTCAGAGCCAGGCTTGGAATGTAAGCCTTTCTCTGTCTCAATCCCAGTCTTAATTTCAAGTCCTAATTTATACTTTATATCAAGCCTATGCTCAGTGCTGGTCCTAATCCTTCACTAAAGACAGCCCTAGTCTCTTATATTTCCACCTTAATGTCAGGTCTTTTTCCTTGTCTAGGATATAAAGCAGCGGTACACAAACTCTTTGGGCAAAACACCCCAAACAGAATTTTCTCTGACCACCTTATATTTTTTACTCCAGATTTATAATATTTGAATATTTGTACTGTAATATTTGAGCATTTTATGTCAGTAAAAAACATATGTAAAATTCAAGTGACTAAAGACCATGAGATGTTTTGGACGTTTTGTGTGAATTCGTAACATAAAATCTCAGTTAAGTCCATTTCAGTTCCATGTTGTAAGAGTACACAATGAGGAAATGCTCAAGGGGGGGAAGGGTGGGGGGCTTTGGTTGAATACTTATTTAACACACTGTATTTATCCTGATATATATGTCTAATATGAGGTAACATATGAGGTTGACGTTCTGATGTTCTCCACCCCAAACACCAGCTCTGGGTCATTCCTCTGCTTTTATCTGATTGTGTAGAATGTAATTGTCTTGTACCTTTTCTGATCTTTATCTTGTGATACATCAGACTGTACAATCGTGGTTGTGTGTGTGTGTTGTGCTGATTTAGTTGCATGTTGTGTTATTTCTGCATGTATTAGAGTAGTGTGTTTCTGAATTTAAATAAACGCTGCGTCTGCAACACTCTCATGGCCTACACGTTACATACATCATGCAGCAGGTTCCAGTACCAGGTCTTCAGTTCAGTCATGGAACGGTTTTAGATGGGTCATATTATGAAAATGATGTGCTTGGGCTCCTCGACTGCAGAATGCCACCTCCACACGTACACTTCCATCAGCCCCATCCACATGCCCATTAGCTTCCTATTCAGTAAATTCATGTGGTCTTCAATCACACTGTGTGATAGGGGATAGGGACAGTATTGATTGGAAAAATGCTTTAATCTAACTTCTCCATGGAACTGTTCCAGAGTGTGATGGAGTTTGAAGGTGCTTATCACAGTTTGGCAGTATTTAATTTTAAAGATTAGAAGGCCACTGTAAGGGATCATTTTCATACTTTCTGTTTTTTTTTTCTCTGTTAAACACTACACAGTGTTGTGAAGGTGATGTGAGAAGGTTGTTAATGCAAACTGGAGTGTGGGGTTTTATTATCAGGCTGATTGTCTGATTCTGATACCCAGTAATTTCTTTTAGTAAGCTCAACTATTCTTTGTTTATTCTGTGTAATTTCAATTGAATTCAATTTTATTTGTATAGCGCTTTTTACAATAGACATTGTCTCAAAGCAGCTTTACAGGAATATAAACACAGTACACACACAGTAAAAGTGAAAAATTATCCCAACTGAGCAAGACACTGAGTGGTGACAATGGCAAGGAAAAACTCCCTTGTGTGTTTAAGAAGAAGGAAGAATCCTTGAGAGGAACCAGACTCAGAAGGGAACCCATCCTCATCTGGGTCACAACAGATATTATTAATTACTGATCTATATGTAATCTGTTTGGCTTTGAAAAGCCTTTGTCCCAGCAGTCTGGAATTGGAGCAGATGAGAGCTCCATCCAGAAGTAGGACCTCCGAGACCGATCATGCAGGTCCGGAG
>JAFFST010037705.1:25535-38472 GCA_022414735.1 Noturus placidus
AATGTGTGTGTGAGTGTGTATGTGATTGTGCCCTGTGATGGACTGGCACTCTGTCCAGAGTGTACCCCGCCTTGCACCCCATGCTCCCTGGGATAGACTCCAGGTTCCCTGTGACCCTGGATAAGCGGTATACTAACAAAGATTGCTAACAAAACAGCATTACCTGATGGTACAAGGAACTGATACTATGAAGAGTGTTTATGAGGATTGTGTGTGGTGTGAGAAGAGACCGATAAATCCAGCTCTACAAAGTGTGATTTTCATTACAATTAAGTTGTTATAAAAACACAGTAAAATATTTTTTTGTCATAAGTTGAGACGTTGGAACACAGACTGATTTAGTGCCACTGCGACCAACGATAATAATAATAATAATAATAAGTCTTTATTTTATAAAGCGCCTTTAAAAGTAGCTTCTCAAAGCGCTGTACATGAATGAACAATAAACATATAACAATAAGCAGAGAACAGTACAAACAATAGAAGTGAAAAAGAAGTGAAAAAAGAGCTAAAACTTGGGGTTCAGTGTCTTGACCATGGACACTTCGGCATGTGGGCCGGGAATTGAACCACCAACCCTATGATCAGTGGACAACCCGCTCTACCACCTGATCCACAGACACCCCATAGCCAGTTCCAAGGGAAGAATTAACTCTTTTTAGAAGGGATTTGATTACTTCTGGAATTAACTGTTTGAAGAAAAATGTAGACAAAGCGCTTTTTACAATGGACACTGCCCCAAAGAACTTTACAGAAATATATAAATTTCAGATCCAAAAATTAAATTGATAAATTTGTCCGTAATGAGCAAACCCGAGGCTTGTCAAGGAAAAAAAAATCTCTGAGATAGGATAATACTTTATTAATCCCCAGATGGATAAATAAAGGATGATATGAGGAAGAAAGTATCAGACTCAAAAGGGAACCCATCCTCATCTAGGTGACACAATTATAAACAATTCCCTACTACAACTGTGTGCTATAAAATAAAACCAAGAGTGCAACTGTGTAATCAGGAAATTCACCACAGTCTCAACATGAAGTATATTCTACTGAAGTCACGAATTGCCCACTGACGGAGACCCGAGCGCAAAGTCTGTTTGTGCAATTATAGTCCAAAAACCACAACCACAGTCCCAAGACACCGCACCAAATCTGCCTTCATCAACTGCAGTCCAGTGCCATCTTCTCAGCTTCCAAGTAGGAACAGGAAACAAACGGAGAAGGATTAGCATAGCTGCTGTTCATTGCATTTCAGGCAGAGATGACCACGTTCATTTTATCAGAGATGACTGCAGTACAAGGTTATGAGATGCATTATTTGAATTTTAGGCTGAATAAATGTGTTTTTAATCTGGATTTAAACTTAGAGAGTGTGTCTGAACCCCGGACGTTATCAGGAAGGCTATTGTAGAGTTTAGGAGCCAAGTGTGGAAAAGCTCTAACTCTTTTAGTAGACTTTGATATCCTCGGTCTTATCAAAAGTCCAGAGTTTTGTGACTTTAAAGAGTGTGAAGGATTGAAATGTGATAGAAGATTGGTTAAATACAAAGGAGTTTGGCTGCTTAGGGCTTTATAGGCAAGTAGCAGTATTTTATAAGGGATCTAGTGTACTTTTTTAAATATATATTTTGATGAGGAAATTAATGAAATTAGTTCGGTCTCTCGAAGGAGAATAAAATATTCTAATGGTTGATCTGATGGTTATATTATTATCCACAGGGTTAGTTATAAAACTGTGTTGTTTAAAATTCATAGTCTGAAATGTTTGTCTAATATTTAAAATTTTGCCAATGAAAAAAATTCAATAAATCATCGCTGCTTTATAATGATTGTGATTGTGTGCGTGTTTCTGTGGTGGTTTTATTCCTAGTTAATTTTTCTACAGTATTAAATATGAATCTACATTCAGGATCGAGATCAAACCTGCAAATTCAGAATAAGGCCCTGGAGTCTGTAAATAATAGTTAGTGGAACCAACTCAGTAGACATTTTTTTAGTGGCTACATATGTTATACTAGTATAAAGAACTTAAAAGGAGTTGAATTTATGACTAGGTTTGTGTGTGATGAATAGATTATCATTATAAATGAGTGAGACTCCTCCCCCTCTGCCAGTTAGACGAGGCTGATGTATATAACTGTATCCAGGAGGACTCACTTCATTTAGCGCTGCGTACTCATCAGGTTGAATCCATATCTCTGTTAAACACATTATATTAAACTCCTGATCAATAACGGTTTCATTAACAACAAGTGCTTTTAGATGTAAGAGATAATAATATTTAACAGTCCCAGCTTCAGATCAAAGGGGCTGCCTGTGCATTCAGTAAGATCTCATTTTATATTCAAATGTTTATTAAACCATTCTTTCTTAATATTTCTACATTTTTGTGTATCTCGGGGAACAGACACGGTCTCAATAATGTGGAACCTAGGTGAGGACTCGGTGCAGCTAGCAGACAGTAGGTTTAGCATGCTTGTCTGCTCCTTGGCCTTGGCTCTGGATTGTCACTGATTAACTAGCCCTGTTCTGAGACTATGTGCTATGCTGCAATAAAATGAAAGCAGCACTTTCCCGGGTGGGATGGACACCATTCTGCACTAACACGCCAGCCTTGGCTAATCTAACTTCTCTTTAGCAGATACTCTAAGTGAAATGAGCTGGTTCTTAGCAGGTAGTTCTCCTGTTCTCTATTTACAAAAAAGGGTTAGGGTTTTGAGGTGCAGTTCTTGATTCTGTGTTAAAGCTGTTCTGCTGCACTGATCTGCAAGTGAAACATTTTTGTTTGTATCAACAAAAAAGATTTTTTTTTATATGTGGGTCACGACAGAGAGCGTTTTGGATTCCTGCTCCTCTGAGACACAGACAAGTGGCGAACTGAAAAGAGGTGGACGTTTTGATCAGACTGTGGAACAGAATTGGAATGGAAATAAGGAGAAAGAGAGAAATTGTTTCACTCCCTCTCTGTGCACAAGGTCACAGCAATCTACTCGTCTTCGTGATTATTTGGCCAGCAGTCATTTTGGTTCAACACCAAACAGACGTGGCGAGTCACTCTGCCTGGGTGCCAGCGGCGATCATAATGGATCAGAGATCTCAGTGTGAAATGCCAGGCGTGATACAGCTGATTAAATATGACAAGCACAATCACTGCTCTTTCCTTCAGTCTGAGAGTCTCTGAAGTCACAGTGGATTCAGGAATTGTCTTATCCTTCCCACTGTTACTCCCCTTATTATAATTGTTAAAACAGACTTCCCTCATGTGCATACGACACATTTGAAGATTAAACTGTAATGAGTTTAATGATTAGTTCAGATGCTCAAGGAAGGTACTTGTGTACACACCCATAACCTGAACATCTGAGCTGTCATTTATTTCTTTTACACTGCAGTTACCTGCTGGAGGTGATGCTGAATCAAGAAGTGTAATAAATTACAGGATGGGGAAGAAAGGAGAGAAACAGGGGAGAGAGAGGGAGAGAGAGAGAGAGAGATTCATACACAGGAGAGAGGTGGACTGAGCAGCCATTACGCTGTGCTTCCATGAAGGGAAAATAAGTGCACCCTGTGGAGTGGTAAATAATGTGAAAGATCTCAAGAGGAAACATTACAGTTTAATCTTCAAATGTGTCGTATGCACATTATATCAGACTTTTATGATTTTAAACTGTACAAAGACATTTAGATGCTCAGTTTCACACATATTCCTTCATTATCTCACTCCTCCTAACCTCTCGGGAAGGCAAGATCCACCTCAATGCATTGTTTCCGTGATGTTCCAGTCTTATGAGTGGCTGGAGTAGCATTGGTATGGTGGACTTCACTATGCCACTGTGCATGATCTTTATGGAGAGCCTGGGCTCTGTGGTGGAGAGCCTGGGCTCTGTAGTAAGACAGGTCACAAACAGGTCGGTTAAGTTATAATGCCTGTCTTTGATGCCTTCATCACGTCTTCTGTCTACTGCCCAAGCACTGAATAATACGGATAAATTTCTAACATTCGATGTTCCCTCGTGCACGGCATGCAGTGGTAATACATTCGGCATTTCACTGCTAGCAATGGAACTTTGTGTATCCGCAGATGTTAAACCTTACTCCTAGCCTATGGTCACATCACACAATTTTGTAAATGAATAGGGCGGCTGTGTCTCAGTCAGTAGAGCGGGTTGTCCACTAATCCACTAATCGTAGGGTTGGTGGTTGGAATCCCGGCCCGGGTGATCCCATGCCGAAGTGTCCTTGGGCAAGACACTGAACCCTAAGTTGCCCCCGATGGCAAGCTAGCACCTTGCATGCAGCTCTGCTACCATTGGTGTGTGAGTGTGTCTCATTTGTAAGTCGCTTTGGATAAAAGCGTCTGCTAAATGAATAAATGTAAATGTAGCTTATTCCCTGAAGGTGAGCCTGCAGGGCGTCCATGTTGTGTCCACGTCATTAGTTATGCCATATATCAATAATTATGTTTGTAACTGTTGTTCTATGAAACTTGCATAAGCACCAACATTCTGTATCAATTGGCTTCACTGCGACCCCAATGAGGTCACAGAGAGAAGATTCCAGGCACGGACTGCATCTTATGCCACTGTGTGATGCTTATCATCACTGGTCGTTATCCATTGGTCACAGAACCACATTTATGAAGTAGGTGTACAGCTCTTAAGTCTGGTCATTTATACCTCTTACAGATGTGAGAAGAAAATATGCCATTGGAAGAATATAGAATGATCATCAACAAAACTTACAGAATATTATTCTCTCCATTCTCTTCCTGCTTTTGTTCATAGTCGTGTCAATGACCATTAGGAATCATAGAGATAAAATACAATTTAAAATTGAATTGGTTTTTAGAAGAAAGTTTCAAAAGAGATTAGTGAACTGACGATTGTTCATGTGTGAGTCTGATTATTATTCTGTCTTTGAAATTTCTCATTATTGAATGATTTGCTGATTATTACTGATGTACAGAGTATCAAAGTGAAACAGATGTGCCATGTAAGGTGCTAGCTTGCTATCGGGAGTCACTTGGGGTTCAGTGTCTTGCCCAAGCACACTTCAGCATGTGGAGTGATCCGGGCCGGGAATCAAACCGCCAACTCTACGATTAGTGGACAACCTGCTCTACCACCTGTATCACAGCAATGTCAGATGATCGATGTGATGTCAGGTGATGAAGGTGATGTCAGGTGATGGAGGTTATGGAGGTGATGTCAGGTGATGGAGGTGATGTCAGGTGATGAAGGGGATAGTTGCGATGTCAGGTGATGTCAGGTGATGGAGGTGATGGATTTGATGGATGCGATGTCAGGTGATGGAGGTTATGGATGCGATGTCAGGTGATGTCAGGTGATGTCAGGTGATGGAGGTGATGGATGCGATGTCAGGTGATGGATGTGATGTCAGGTGATGTCAGGTGATGTCAGGTGATGTCAGGTGATGGAGGTGATGGAGCTGATGTCAGGTGATGGAGGTGATGGAGCTGATGGATGTGATGTCAGGTGATGGAGGTGATGTCAGGTGTTGGATGTGATGTCAGGTGATGGAGGTGATGTCAGGTGATGGAGGTGATGGAGGTGATGTCAGGTGATGGAGGTGATGGAGGGGATGGAGGTGATGGAGGTGATGTCAGGTGATGGAGGTTATGGAGGTGATAGATGCGATGTCAGGTGATATCAGGTAATGGAGGTGATGTCAGGTGATGGAGGTGATGTCAGGTGATGGAGGTGATGGAGGTGATGGATGTGATGTCAGGTGATGGAGGTGATGGAGGTGATGGAGGTAATGGAGGTGATGTCAGGTGATGGAGGTGATGGATGTGATGTCAGGTGATGGAGGTGATGGATGCGATGTCAGGTGATGTCAGGTGATGTCAGGTGATGGAGGTGATGGAGCTGATGTCAGGTGATGGAGGTGATGGAGCTGATGGATGTGATGTCAGGTGATGGAGGTGATGGAGCTGATGGATGTGATGTCAGATGATGGAGGTGATGGATGTGATGTCAGGTGATGGAGGTGATGAGGTGATGGAGGTGATGAAGGTGATGTCAGGTGATGGAGGTAATGGAGGTGATGTCAGGTGATGAAGGTGATGTCAGGTGATGGAGGTGATGTCAGGTGATGGAGGTAATGGAGGTGATGTCAGGTGATGAAGGTGATGTCAGGTGATGGAGGTGATGTCAGGTGATGAAGGGGATAGATGCGATGTCAGGTAATGGAGGTGATGGAGGGGATGGAGGTGATGGAGGGGATGGAGGTGATGGAGGTGATGGAGGGGATGGAGGTGATGGAGGTGATGGAGGTGATGGAGGTGATGGATGTGATGTCAGGTGATGGAGGTGATGGATGTGATGTCAGATGATGGAGGTGATGGAGGTGATGGAGGTGATGGATGTGATGTCAGGTGATGGAGGTGATGGAGGTGATGGATGTGATGTCAGATGATGGAGGTGATGGATGTGATGTCAGGTGATGGAGGTGATGGATGTGATGTCAGGTGATGGAGGTGATGTCATGTGATGGAGGTGATGGATGTGAGTGTGAGGCCGTTTTGTGAGACCCATGTCAGGTGATGGAGTTGATGTCAGGTGATGGACGTGATGGAGGTGAGATCAGTCAGCCTCTTTTCTGGCAGCTCCAACCAGAGGAAATGGAGTGTTAAGACCAAACAAAGGGCTTCAGTATCATTTTTTTTTCTCAAGAAAGAGTGTGGCATTTCACATCCTAATGATGACACTTTTCACAAAGTGCTTTCAGGCAATTACCCGCTCTTCTGCTGTTTGTCTTCAGTTCACTCCGTGCCCTCTCTCAGTCCTTCACTGCTGCGTCACTGTCATATCCTGAAATAACCTGCTCACTGATGATCTGGTGAAAAGTTTTAATGTTAACAGATACACTTTTATAGTAGAACTTTCCTGTTCCATGGATCAGGACACTGCTCTTTAACATCCACTTCATCTCACCTAAATAATGTTCATTATTTTAAACGATTTCCAAAGATTTTCTCTTTTTTCCCAAATAAAGTGTTTTTTGTGTTTGAGATTGTGCATTTCACTCCATGCAGTATGTTTCTTCTAACTGTAAAATTAGGAGAAATGACATGAAGGAATGATCTCTGATGCACGCCTTGAAAAGTGCATGCATTTTGGAGCTGTTTAAAAGTGAACTTCAGACATAATGAGTCACGCTGAGTTGCTTTTTTCTGTGCAAATGCCTTTTGATTGACACAGCTAGTGCTGTTTTTTTAAAAAAAATATGATTTATTTATTTTTTTACATTTTGTAATAACAGTAATCCTGAGGTGATTTGAATGCTTCATTAATGTTGTGTCGGTGTGAACAAGGTTTGACAGGTACAACATTTTCCTGAAATGATGAGAAAGTAATTTCCCTTCATTCATAGATATGTTGTCAGATGTCAATTTTCATTCTAATGCATGTTTTATTTTTATGATGTTGAGTCACCGCCTTGTGCCCCGAGTTCCCTGGGATAGGCTCCAGACGCCCCATCACCCTGTGTAGAATAAGTGGTATGGAAAATGGATGGAAGATGCTAAGATGCAGGTCAGAATAAGCAGAAACATTCTTATTATACAATTCTGTTCTTTCTACCTTCATGTTTCAAATCTTTTGACGTCTCACGTCTCTATAAATAAACCTGTTTCTGTATTTTGGGAAATATCTGAGCCGGAACGTAGTGCTTAGCAAACGGCACGAAACAAAACCATTTTCCTCGGAGGCATTTGCAGGTTCTGAAGGTCTTCACTTCACACTCGGAATATTCCTCTTCCTTTTCTCTGTAATTCTAAATGATAATCAGTTGTATCAGATCTCTTCAGCTGTGAGGTGATGAACAAAACCCTGAGGTGTAGGAAAGACTGTGATGATATAAAACATTTGTGTCAGAGAGAAATGGAATAAAATTATAAATTTATATATTTATATTTTTTCTGTGACTTAGAGGGTCTCACACCTGACTATTTCTACATATTCATTTACATTTCTCTTCTTCAGTGACTTTTCTTTTTCCGTCTCTGGGTGTTAATAGATAAACCTACACAGGATTCAATTATATTCACTCATAATGAGGACTGAGCAGTGGTCAGAGTATAAAAAGTGTGTTGTTTTAAATGACAGAGGGTTTAAAACTATATTTATATTTATCAGATTAAATTTCTCCAGAAATCTCTGAAAAAACACATTTCATATAAAAAAAAACAATATTCAAGCTGCAGTAATGATTTTTTTTTTGTTAAAAATGAACAAAAATAAATTATTGAGCAAGTACATTAAAAAAAATCAGTGTTCGAAAACGGTCTCCTTACATCACCCCACTTCACAAAGCTACGTTTAAAATAATGATTTATAATTTGAGCTCTCGGGTCGGAATTCATGGGGATCAACAGTTTGACGTCATTTGCGTAGCCTTTGATGTTGGCCTGGCTTTGTGTGTTTACATCACGCCTGGAAACAGAACGACGATGAGTCGGCTACTATACGGTGTGTGTGGAGACTGAGGTTGGTGGAGTGTCTGTATCTTACAACAGTTGTATAGAATTTGAACTTGTCATCTAGACGGCTGATTTAATCTGGATAGTTCTATACATAATCATCACTGACACCTGAGGAATCAGCTGGTGTCAAAACCAAGAAGCCTCGAACTTCAGAGAGCCTGCAGTCAAAAAGGGATGCGACTGAGCCCATGCTAAAGTGAGAGTAAATATCGGCATGCCTTCAGAGAGGTGGTGAGAGATTGGAGACTGACACAGAAATGCTTTTTTTCTGCTGAACAGGTCACACATTTCAGTGGCTCAATAGCTAGCTAGCTAACATTAGCACACCTGTTTGCTTGAGTCAGCGAGGTCTCCTATGTTTTTTTTGTTTGCTGGTTTTGTTATGGTCAGTGGGTTAAATTGCACTTATTTTCTGCTCGCAATGAGAGAGAGCAACTTACTTCTACGCCAAGAAAACCGTATCCTCCTCCACCTCCGTTGTCAAGTACTGGAGCGAATATACAACTCATATGTACAGACATGTGGAAAAAATAAGTACAATCAATGGAATTTATTATTATTATTATTATTATTATTATTATTATTATTATTATTATTATTATTATTACATATTTGGATAAGCAAACATTTTATCCTCTTTGAAACTTTTAATAAAGCTTAATAAATATTAATAAAGCTGATACACTCCATTGAATGACAAAGTTTATATTTTGTAGCAATTTTCACAATTTAAATGAAGAAAAAACAGCTCAATCACATGGAAAAAGTAAGTACATAAAATTAGAAACAGGTATATAAGATTGGGTTAGAGGTTATTTATACCTGTCTCATATCTAGTGTCTGGTGTTCCCTTTGAGGTGTGTGGTGACTTCATACCGAGATCTAAAGAGTTCTGTGAAGACTTCAGAAAAAGGTTGTGGATGCCTATGCAAATTCAGCCCAAGAGCAGACCATCTGATGCAAAAATAAGTCTCCAAGAACACCAAAATTTCATCACAGCATCTGTTAGTAAGTCTTGCATATAGGCAAAGACCAGGTCCTTTGGAATAATGTGCTCTGAATCAAAGATAGAGTTGTTAGGCCACAGTAACAACAGACATGTTGTTTTGGCCCAGACCAAAGACAGCCTTTCAGAAGACGCATTCCAACTGTGTAGCATGGTGGAAATGTTATGGTTTGGGGTTGCTTCGCTGCTTCAGGGACTGGACAGCTTGCATTCCTTAATTCAACTATGAATTCTGCATCATATCAAAGAATGTTTGAAGATAATGTGAAGCCAAATGTCAAAAGGTTGAAGTTGAACTGAAAGTGGACCTTTCATCACATGAAATGTTGTCAGGGATGTGAAGCAGACAGAACATGCAAGAAAACCCTCAAACATCCTGCAGCTGAAAGAATATTGCATGAATTAGTGGTCAAAAATACCAGCAAGCCTAGTGGACAATTATGCAGAACACCTACCAGAAATTATTTCTGATAAAGGGGCAACACTAGCCTCTGAGACCAAGAGTGTACTTACTTTTACCACAAAAGAACATGACATCTATTGATATTTCTGTTGAATAAATAACAAATGATCAAGTATATAACTATCTATACCAACTTTTTTTTACTATGTATATGTCCATCCATCCATCCATCTTCAACCGCTTACTCCTTTATCAGGGTCACGGGGAACCTGGAGCCTATCCCAGGGAGCATTGGGCACAAGGCGGGGTTACACCCTGGACAGAGTGCCAGTCCATCACAGGGCAACTATGTATATGTAACTTTATTAATAGGCTTTTAACTGTTTCAAAGATGATCAAATGTTCACTTATCCAAATATGTCAAAAATATCCACAGGGTGCACTTATTTTTTTCACATGACTGTATATCTCAAACCATCAGATTAATCCGCACAGAGTAGCCGTGGTGAAGCACAACCCATGTAAAAGAAACAAACTCTGCAAGTAACATGCAGTTTGTTTCAAACAGATGGCGATAGAGAGGCAAAAGTTCCGTCCTGCAGCTTTCAGTTAACGATCTCGCAGCTTGATTAATGTGAAACAGCATAATTAAATATTAATATTTCATTAACACTGTATATTTAAACTCCACACCTTCTACACTCATTGTGAGTCAACTATTTAAAACATATTGTAACATATAATAATAATAATAAGAAGAAGAAGAAGAAGAAGAAGATGGAAAAGAAGAAGAAGAAGAAGAAGAAGAAGAAGAAGAAGAAGAAGAAGATGGAAAAGAAGCAGTGCTTGGGCCCCGAACTCTCACTGTGTCTCGCTGCACAAAAGTGTGTAGAAAATAAATTCATCTCAGTTACTCTGAGATATTTTTGCTCTGGTTTAATCTGGTTACTTCATCATGGGCAAATCCACATGAGGTTTTAATTTAATCATGTTTAAAATGAAGTGGAGCAACAAAACCTGAGTTAAAATAAAACCAACAAACGCTTAATTGGCTCTAAACTTTCAAATCTTTGTTGGTGACGAAGATCAGACTCTGCTCTGTTTTCAGAAGGTTTCAGCAGCTGTTCTATGGAAGAAAGAGTTTTGAGTTAAATTGAGTGTTTGTCCCTCAGCATGAATCATTTGATGATAATTGATCAGTTCTCCTCCAGGTGTAGATGATTGTGTGACACTCGCCGTTCTTCTTCTGTTACTGTGGGAATAAAATCTTATCTGCAGCATGGCCTGAGGAAGCTGTGACTTCTTCTCAGTGCCAGATGCTGAGTGAGCGAGTTTCATTGCTCTTTGCTTCGTAAGGACGCGACCCCTGAGACTCACTTTTCATTCTTTCACTGACTTTAGCCCTATTCGGACGGGATTAGTTTTCCATGTGGAGGTGGGTAATGTAATTAGTATCTGTGGGAATTTAGTCTGAATCCATCATGTCAGTACTTCACATGTCTCTTCTATAAACTGAGCATTAATCTCTCTCTCTCACACACACACTTGATTTTTTTTTTTTAGTTTATTGTAATTTTCTTTCCACTAATAGTACGACAACATTGTAATTGTGTTTGGTCGTTGTGTGCTACTGTTTTCTCTTCCTCTCTCTGTTCAATATTTTACTATAATTTAGATGTAGAGTGTGAAACTACTGCAGCTGTATGACACATTCAGAGGTCTGCTGTGTATTTATTGCATTGTGTGTGTGTGTGTGTACTGTCTGTCTGTGTGTGTGTGTGTGTGTGTGTGTGTACTGTGTGTGTGTGTGTGTGTACTGTGTGTGTGTGTGTGTGTACTGTCTTTGTGTGTGTACTGTGTGTGTACTGCCTTTGTGTTTGTGTGTGTGTGTACTGCCTTTGTGTGTGTACTCTGTGTGTCTGTGTGTGTGTATACTGTCTTTGTGTGTGTGTACTGTCTGTGTGTGTGCTGTCTGTGTGTGTGTGTACTGTCTTTGTGTGTGTGTGTACTGTCTTTGTGTGTGTGTGTGTGTACTGTCTTTGTGTGTGTGTGTGTGTACTGTCTTTGTGTGTGTGTAATGTTTGTGTGTGTACTGTCTTTGTGTGTGTGTAATGTTTGTGTGTGTACTGTGTGTGTGTGTGCTGTCTGTGTGTGTGTGTGTTCTGTCTTTTTGTGTGTGTGTACTGTCTTTTTGTGTGTCTTTGTGTGTGTGTGTGTACTGCCTTTGTGTGTGTGTACTGTCTGTGTGTCTGTGTGTGTGTATACTGTCTTTTTGTGTGTGTGTGTTCTGTCTTTTTGTGTGTTTGTGTGTACTGTCTTTGTGTGTGTGTACTGTCTTTGTGTGTGTGTGTACTGTCTTTGTGTGCGTGTGTGTACTGTCTTTGTGTGTGTGTACTGTCTTTGTGTGTGTGTGTGTACACTGTCTGTGTGTGTATACTGTCTTTGTGTGTGTGTAATGTTTGTGTGTGTACTGTCTCTGTGTGTGTGTGTGTGTGTGTACTGTCTTTTTGTGTGTGTACTGTCTTTGTGTGTGTACTGTGTGTGTACTGCCTTTGTGTTTGTGTGTGTGTGTACTGCCTTTGTGTGTGTACTGTCTGTGTGTCTGTGTGTGTATACTGTCTTTGTGTGTGTGTGTGTAATGTGTTTGTGTGTGTGCTGTCTGTGTGTGTGTGTGTGTGTGTGTGTGTACTGTCTGTGTGTGTGTGTACTGTCTTTGTGTGTGTACTGTCTTTGTGTGTGTGTAATGTGTGTGTGTGTACTGTGTGTGTGTGTGTGTGTGTACTGTGTGTGTGTGTGTGTACTGTGTGTGTACTGTGTGTGTGTGTGTGTACTGTCTTTGTGTGTGTACTGTGTGTGTACTGCCTTTGTGTTTGTGTGTGTGTGTACTGCCTTTGTGTGTGTGTACTGCCTTTGTGTGTGTGTGTGTGTACTGCCTTTGTGTTTGTGTGTGTGTGTACTGCCTTTGTGTGTGTATGTCTGTGTGTCTGTGTGTACTGCCTTTGTGTGTGTGTGTGTGTTC
>JAFFST010037719.1:2101-16266 GCA_022414735.1 Noturus placidus
AAAATTTGGAGACCCTGGGAGTTTTTCCTGCCCAGATGAAAGATGATTAAATTTTTTATAAGACTTAGTTTACCATGTTTTGGGAATGCTTTTAATTTTACAGTCCAGAGTTTCTTTATTTTTAATGTCAGTTTATTATTATTATTATTATTATTATTATTATTATTATTATTATTATTATTATTATTATTATTTAATCTCGCTTTCAGTGTCAGACCAACAAACGCCTCATATAACCTACATTTTGTAACTTCGAACAAGTTTGGAGAATGTCTGTCTGATTAGTTTCGGTCATTGTATTTTCATGTCAGAAACTGAAACAAACATTAATGATTATTTTGATTCAAAATCAAAATCAAAAAAAAGTTTCAAAATCCAGGCAGGAGAAACAAAAAAAGCCCGAGTCATTTTCGGTTTTTTATGATTAAAAAATCGGAGATGCAACATTTAAAAGCAACCTGTGTTCTTTTCCTTCTTTGGAAATAATAAAAAAAGTAAATCAACGTAAAACCAAAAATAGGGCCATATATCGGAGCCAAAAGCATAACGAAAACGACTCGTCAACCGCGCGCGACCATTTAAGTGAATCAGAGTGAATCGGCTTACATGCTCGACTCACTGAGTGAATCAGACTGAACCGGTTTACATGCTCGACTCACTGAGTGAATCAGACTGAACCGGTTTACATGCTCGACTCACTGAGTGAATCAGACTGAACCGGTTTACATGCTCGACTCACTGAGTGAATCAGACTGAACCGGTTTACATGCTCGACTCACTGAGTGAATCAGACTGAACCGGTTTACATGCTCGACTCACTGAGTGAATCAGACTGAACCGGTTTACATGCTCGACTCACTGAGTGAATCAGACTGAACCGGTTTACATGCTCGACTCACTGAGTGAATTAGAGTGAACCGGTTTAAATGCCCACTCACTGAGTGAATCAGATAGAACCGGTTTAAATGCTCGACTCACTGAGTGAATCAGAGAGAACCGGTTTACATGCTAGAGTCTCTAAGTGAATCCGAGTCAATCAGTTTCAATCCTCGACTCGGTGAGCAGTGCGGAGCGAAACCACTGCTTTCTATGCATCAGTGAGCGAAACATATTCCACCAGTGCGACCCGAAATGACTTCTGGTAATCAGAAAAAAGCTGAAATTTTAATGACAAAAGATTCCGTTACAGCTGAAAAGATCCAGTAGTTACGATCTCAAGCCAGTAGATGGCGCTGTGAAACACACAGTGAAAAGGGTTCCAAACTTTGTGGAATCTCTGTATGGACCCATTGATTATACATCTGATTTTATCCAGTTTCACAACTCTAAAGTCTTCCTTAATCCATTAAGCGTGAGAAGGAGGTAAAGTGGATTTAAATAGTATTAATGTCCAAAAGATACAAAATGGGATTCTTCAGAGGAAAGGGAGACTGATGGGGGAATTACCCCAAACAAGGCAATAAAAGCACTGGACTCCAAGGATTTTTCTTTTATATCTGTTAGTGATTTGTATACTTCTGACCAATATGGATACAAAGAGGGACAAGAACATGGTTCACTGGAGCTTGGTGACATCTGACCTTAGTCAAATGAAACCGAAGTATTTATTTAACATTGCATGAAACTGTGTATAACACATATAACAAGATCTATGCACCTTCTTAAGTGCACAATCCCAAAGAGTTTCTGGAATGCCTTCACCTAATTCCATTAAGGATTTATTAGTGTTAAATGAAGCTAAACATAAAGAATGGACCTGCTCATAAAGACATGAAATTAGACCAGGTTGCTGGTCTACCAAAATATCAGGGTGTACCAAATAGTAATGGGTGCACCATCTACCAATGATGGAGAAAATGTAGGATTTGCAGCTATCTGGGCTGTGAAAGAAAATGCTTGCAACTCAAAATAGTGTCTAGATTGACTCTATGTTCTCAAGGAAGTTTTGACTATTACATTCCTGATTTCTTCTGTTTTGTGTATAGCTCATACTAAATAGTTTTAGATCTTCACACAAAATACAACATAAAACAAAGGCCAACCTGAATAAACACACAATACTGTTGTAATCAATTAATTAATTTTTAAATTGATGAAAACCGAATTATCCCGGAAAACTTAAAATCGGGTTGTGCCACCTTTAGCAGCAATAACTGCAATCAAACACTTCGGATAACCAGAGATCAGTCTTTCACAGCGCTGTGGTGGAATTTTGGCCCACTCCTTAGAACCACTTTAATTCAGCAGTTTAGTTTTCGAGCATGAACTGCCTGTTTAAGGTCCTGCCACACCATCTTAATTGGTTCAAGTCAGAACTTTGACTAGGCCACTCCAAAACCTTACTTTAGTTTTTTTTTTTTTAGCTTTTCAGAGGTGAACTTACTCCTATGCTTTGGATCATTGTCTTATTTCATAATCCAGTTGCACTTGAATTCAACTTACAGACTGATGACCGGACATTCTATAGGATTTTCTGGTAGAGAGTGTTTCCCTCAGTTATTACAAGTTACCTAGGCCCTGAAGCAGTAAAGCATCCCCACACCATCACACTGCCACCACCACGCTTATCCGTAGATATGATGTTCTTTTTGTGGAATTCTGTGTTTGGTTTACACCAGATGTAACGGGACCCCAGTCTTCCAAACAGTTCCACTTTCCACTCAGCAATCCACAAAACATTCTTCCAAAATGCTTGAGGTTCATCAAGGTGTGTTTTGGCAAAATTCAGACAAGCTTTTATATTAGCAGTGGTTTTCGCCTCGACACTCTTCCATAGATTCCATTTTTTTTTCTTATAGTGGAGTCATGAACAGTGACCTTTATTAATATAAGCGATGTTTGATGTTGTCCTTGGCTCTTTGTGACTTGCTGGATGAGTCGTTACTGTGCTCTTGGAGGAATTTTGGAAGGTTGTCCACTTCTGAGAAGGTTCACTACTGTGCCGTGTTTTTCCATTAGGAGATAATGGCTCTCAGTGTGGTCCTTTAGAGTCACAGAACCTTTGAAATAGCTTTGTAACCCTTCCATGACTGATGTATGTCAATCACCTTCGTCCTCATCATTTCTGGAATTTGTTTCAACTTCCGCATAGTGTGTTACAGGGTAAGATCTTTAACCAACTTCATGCTGTTTAAAAAGTTCTACTTAAGTGTTGATTTGATTGAACAGGGTTTACAGTAGGCCTGGTTGCGTCTAGTCCAGCTGAACCCTATTATTTATGCAGTTTCATAGATTTGGGGAATTAGTAACTATAGGGACAAATACATTTTCACACAGGTCCAGTTGGTATTGGATAATATTTTTGCTTCAATAAATAATATTTAAAAACTGTACTTTATGTTTACTCAGGTTGCCTTTGTTTTGTCTTAGATTTTGTTTTAATTTCTGAAACAATTTAGCATGAGATTTATACAAAAACAGGAGAAATCAGAAGAAATACTTTTTCACAGCACTGTATGCAGTACAGATTCAGGACATGATTACTTGCATACCTGATCAATCAACCTCTAGAACTATGCTTTAAACTTTATTAGCAACATACAGTTAAGTGCCAAAATTTTGTCATAGGACCCCTGCTGGTTGCGTTACCTTAAGCAGCTGCTTATGTAATTTATTGGTTAGAGCCGGTGTTCTAATGATTTGTTTTAGCATATAAAACAGTTATATGTCTCTGTTAAAACTATACTCCAATTATTTTGTGCTATTTAGTATATGTTATTACTGTTACCTTATAGGAAAATGTATTCAGTAGAGGAGTAGTAAAAATTGTGTTCAATTGTTTTTATCAGAAAAATGTCTGAAGCTTCAAAATACTATATGAAGAACCACATTTATTTATCTTTTGGTCAATAAGTACATCACAATTTACTTTTTCAGAGGTATAGTAACAATAATAATGATAATAATGATAAAAGGCAAAGCAACAATGTGTTGTGAGTCATATACGTAGATCGAGGTTCTTGATATAATCAGCTGCTGCGTCTGTCAGGATCATGAAGTCCTCGGCCGCTCCTTGGTACGCCCGTAGCCCACACTCAGAGATGACGTGTTGCACTGTCTGTCTTTCTGCCCCACAATCGCACTCGGGAGAGGGCCACAAATTTACGGGCATGCAAAAGTGAAGTGCTCGGAAGAGTTCAGAATCTCTTGGTAGGGTGTCTCAATAGGACAGTTTATCAGAACATTGGCTATGTTTTAGTCAGCCCTGATTCACGAAACTGATTTGAGATCAGTTGTCAGCATTTGTGTCAAATCACCACAATTTTGTAACATTTCAAAACAGCCATAATGTCTGACTGTGTTAAATTGTTTTAATAATGGAAGCAATACCAGAAAACATTACAAACACTTTGGTACATGCCTTGAAATGCTACAATATACAACAGTTTTGAAGCACTTTGTCTCATTGTTTTGAGTATACTGAAATCTACTGTTTCATACTTTTGTCCACATTTCAGTTAATTTACATTCTCAATTAGTACATAGTATGTAAAACATCTACAGATAAAATACCTGACAAATTAAACCCAATATTGTTTTCTTTTTAGAATATGGCAATACTGGACGAGTTCCAGAGGCAGTACATACAAATATTGTGAAGGGGAGCATGTAAGTTTAAGTGATCTGAAAAAGGACTTCAGTTATGACCGCTACCTGGGGAAAACAAACATTCTCAGTTATCCTAAATGTATCTTCAACGTGGCCAATGTTTGCCATGTAACTGACAAGAGTGGTCTTCATGGAATCTTTCAAAAGAAAGGATTCAAAGGGCATGATAACTTCCTGTGGTGGAGCCTTTCAGTGACTGATGATGACATTGCTAAGACCATTTACGTCTACTCTCAAAAACAAAACTTGAAAAAGTTCACCACTTCACCTGCATTCCAGAGTGAATCCCGTTATGGCAACTTCCGCTTCACTTTTAATCTAAAAGAGCTCCTGAGGATATACAGCATTCAGCACTGCAAAAGATCTGCCCCTATTCTGCGTGTGTTAGGCACAGAGGTCTACAAGCAAGAGATTGTCTATGCAGTTTTGGTGCATCCACGATATATGACGCAATATAATAAATACCCTCGCCTACCCTTTGATGATCAAGATCAAATGTGTGGATACAGCCAAGGGCATATGTCCTGGAACTGCCAGTCTCCTTCAGATTACTATAAACACTGCCAGGACATGTATCATACGAAAGGTGAATATTTTGTATGGGATCATGTAGCCGTGGCCTTCCACATGGATTGCGATTGGACATTGAAAATAAATCGCAGTAGGCTCTTTGACAACTTGAGTCCATGCAAGATGGCTTCAGTAAATCTGTTAAAAAATCCACGAAAAAAAATGTCTCTCTATAAGGCTGAGAAAGAAGTCGAGAAATTGATAAATATCTATTTTTGATCAGAAATGGTTGGTCTTGCTTCTATAGTTTCACAAACCTTTTGTAATTCTGACAAATATTCCCACTTGATTAAAATCAGATGGTATGTCTGAATAAAACTAATATGCCACAGCACTGTTATTCTCAATTCTGATTGGTCAGAAGGTGCTGATTAATTTCTATAACCACAACTCTGACAATAGTACAGACTGCAATATATGAAATGACGTGTTTATATTAATATGTTCTTGTGATACATAGAATTGTTGATATGGTGACACTTTCTGCAAGTTTATTGAACATTTATGTATCAGCACTGTTATGTTGTTTTACTGTTTACTAAGTTTTGTTGCCACAGACATGAGATATGAGAGAAGACTATCTGATCTCCTAATGATGTACTGTACATAAGATGGTTGTGAAACACCATGAAGCCTGCTGTTGAAGCTCTTCCTTTTATTATATTGAATATGTAAAACCTGCATAAATGCTTTCATATATTCATAACATATACAGTATATTAGCTAGCATTTCATTATTACTTTGTTCAGTGTTTTTGATAACATGGTAGTTTTTGCATCTTTAAAAGTACATTTGTTCTTTTTTTTATTGCTCTGATTTCTGCATGTTCACCCTAAAACAATGCAATAAAAATAATGAAGGGATTCTTTGATTTTCATCTCCATTCTGAAAATTGCATATTGGGTGGGCAAGTAGTATAAGTGGTGGTCAAGGGTGGAAAATACTTCAGAATTTTAGAATAGTAATTAAGTCATCAAAACTATGGAGTAACATAAATGGAACTATGGGAATTATTTTGTGATAAAAAAAAAATCCAAAATAAATCAAAATAATTTTAGCATCTTCAGTTAGCCTAGAATTTCCAGATATGTATTCTTGGCATTTTCTCAAGCGATTTCTTGAGGAATTTGACTGAGATACTTTTTAAACAGTATTAAAGGAGTTCCCACTGACGCTGCACACTTATTGGCTGCTTTTCAGAATATTTAACTCCAAGTTATCCATTTAAATAATATTTTTAAAATAAATAAATATAATGTTAATTTTCTAATAAAAGTAATGAATATGTTGGCAGAGTTATATGTTTGTCTACAACACCAATTTCAATCATTTAATCATACACCTTCAGATCATAAGGTTTTTAAGATGAGAAACATTTCTAAACAATTCTAAGTGTTTTTCAACTTTTAACCAGTAGTGTACTGCATTACTATTCTTAAGTATTATTTTGGCATACTCATACTTTAGTAAGTATTTTAGTTACAAGTAACTTTACTTACATTTTTAAGAAAAACAACATACTTGTTATTCTTTACATTATCAATTAGACCTTAAAGTACTCATTACAAATCTCACAGCTCTCTTTTTCTCTCATCCAGCCAATGACTGTACACTATATATCAATAGAATGGGCTCCCATGCAATTTATTTACCTTTCAGTTTAACTCATAAACAAATTGTAGTTAGCTTTATAGCTAACCATGTGCATTGAAGATTGATTAAGGGTGCAGGGGTTGCATCATCAAACCCAAAGTCCACTCCCCTCCCTTAGCTATGCTTGTGCTTTTCAGTGGACTAATATTATGAAAAAAAAAATTATTTTCTTTTTGTTATTGTGTTGAAAAATTAAAAACATACGAACACAATGTACACAGACCCCAATATTCTAAAAGAAATATTTTATATTCTAATGTCTCCATTAAAATTGTACTGTTATTATTTTTGTACATCTGTAGCCAAAGCAAGTTCACAACAATTTCAGAAAAGAGTGGAACAATAACAATACAATAACCATTGTCGTGCAATAACCATTTTCCTGACTAGAATATTATTTCCCTTAAAAAAAAAACTCCTTAGTAAAATGAAACATTTTGAACTAATAAAATGTTGCAGCTGATCAGTTTGTAATTAAGTCGCCGAGCAGAGAAACAATATATTTTAGAAATTTGAGAACAGGTAATGAAATTACAGGAACATAACACAGACAGTATTTGCTAGCTGGAAAGTTGTGGACTGACCAAAAATTAAAAGTCGGCATGAAGAAGCATAAATTGGGAGTGTATGTTCAATCTAATGAAAGAATAAAAAAAAACATGGAAGTTGGTGAAACAATGATTAATATATCTATACCTCCATCCATTTTCTGTACTGCTTATTTTACACAGCTTGATGCCTTTCCCAGAGGACTTGGGCACAAGGCAGGGGACACCCTGGATGGGGTGCCAACCCATTGCAGGGCACAATCGCGCGCACACACACACACACGCACACACACACACACACACACACACACACACACACACACACACACACTATGGACAATTTAGAGATGCCAATCAGCCTACAATGCATGTCTTTGGACTGGGGCAGGAAACTGGAGTTCTTGGAGAAATACTGAGACAGCATACAAACTCTGCGAACACAGGACAGAAGAGGGAATCAAACCTCCAGCCCTAGAAGTACAAGGCAAATATGATAACCACTAAGCCACCATGGTTATTAAAAATAGACAAGAGAGTCAAATATTGTAAATGTAATACAATGCAGATGAATTCACTGTAACCTGAGTTCCCCAATATGGTCTTCTTTATCATTCTTCTTTTTCATATTCTTATTCATATTAATAGATGCCTTCTGTCACATTTCAGTACTACAAAGATGATTACATATCAGATGCAGAGAAACAATATATTTTAGAAATTTGAGAACTTTCTGGCAGGTGAAAGAAACTGTAGTCCTGTGCCCTAACTGCCAGAGTAAGACGTGTAGAGTCTGATTTACTACTTCTAATCATGTGGCAACTTCATTATCACTAGAAAGGCAAAAGTCATGCTCCTATCTATGCCTGGCAAGCCATAACTAGAGCTAACATTCAGTAGGATTGCCAAAAGCAGTAACACCTTCAGCAGACTCCATTTGATTGAGAGTGCTCAAAGTGTAGGACTCTCCAAGTCTAAAGATCTGTCATAAAGAGCGTTGACCCCACCAAGATGGTCTGCTGCTTCGCCTTGGGGACATCAAAGCCCTGCTGAACAGAAAAAATATTGCCTTCATTGCAGGGGACACAGACGAGGCAAAGAAGGGAATACAGAAGGCGCTGAGGAGGGAGATGAGGTGGGCTAAAGACTGCTATAAGAAAATAGAACAATGTAAGGTGTGTGTCTGTATAGGGGGGTGGGGGTGGTAAAGATTAAGGGGTAAGAACCATTATTGTCATGAAAAGGCCAGAAGGAACAGTTGAGCGGACAAGGGGTTGGGAAAATGATTTAAACCAGTTTTTCAACAGGTTTGACTCACCAATGCGGGCTGAACTTCCCTCCTCCTCCTCAAATGTTCCCATTTACACCTCCAAAATGGCTGTCCCATTTCACACCTCAGCTGTTACTTCCTTCATAGGCTTTCCTGCGGCACCACAAGACTGGGGTATGACAGCCACACCACGTCTCTTCTCACCAGCAGACAATGCAAAGACAGAGAATGACATCAATACAACCAGGAAGACATCATTATCCACCATCACCCCCTCCCAATATCACCACAACACCATTTCTCCAACCACCCCAATCATTACAATCATGACCTTTTAGGTGAGACGACAGCTCACTGGAACCCCAGGGGTTCTTAAAGTATGTGCAGAGCAGCTGGCAGGAGTGAAAGGATTCCCAAGAAAGGATGTCCTTGTGCTCGCAACTACTTCAGGCCTTTGGCCTGAACATTACATGTAATGAAGACCCTTGAGAGGCTGGTTCTGCAGCACCTAAGGCCCATGGTACGTAACTGCCTGGATCTGCTGCAGTTTACATGCCAGGCGGATATTGATGTGGAGGATGCAATCATCTACCTGCTTCAAAGAGTTTACACACACCTGGAGCTGAACCATGTTAAAAGCACTAGAAAAATCAAAGAACATGATCCTCATAATGGTTTGTGACCTACTTTTAACATGGTTCAGCCACTCTGGCTGGCTGAGAAGCTTTCTGTGATGCAGGTGGACCAGGATCTTGTGGCCTGGATTACAGACTACCTCACTGACAGGCTGCATGTCAGGCTGCAAGGCTGCTTGTCAGACATGGTGACTAGAAACACTGGAACACCCTGGGGAACTGTACTGTCTCCATTCATGTTCACCCTCTACACCTCTGACGTCTACTTCAATTTTGGAACGTGCCACCTACAGATGTTTTCGGATGACTTCTCCATTGTTGGCTGTATCAAAGATAATAAGGAGGATGAGTACAGAGACCTTATTGAAAGCTTTATAAGATGGTGCGACAACAACCACCTCCAGCTCATCATCTGGAAAATCAAGGAGTTGGTGGTGAACTTCCAGCGCAGCAAGCGGCCCCTCACTCCTGTCGCCATAATGAGATAGGGAGTGGAGATAGTGGACACCTTCAAGTTCCTAGTGGTACAACTCAGTAAAATCTGGACTGGTCAGACAACACTGAGGCCCTCTATAAGAAAGGACAGAGCAGGATGTTGTTTCTGAGGAGACTCTGGTTCTTTAATGTGTGCACTAGGCTGCTATGGATGTTTTACCAATCTTTGGTGGCCAGTGTTATCTTCTTTGCTGTTATCTTCAATCCTACTACAATGAGCTGAAGAGGCTCAGGAGCACATTCAGCCACAGATTCATCTAGCCACATGCCTCCAAACCTCTGGGGGCCCTTTCCTACCATCAGCCTCAGACTCCACAATGCAACAATACCCAGTACTTCCTACCCCACTGACTGAGACTCACAGAAAGACACATTCATCAGTTAATTGCCATTTCACAGATATTGCACATGTACATATATGAATAGATCTCAAGCATATGTACATGCACACAGATCTGTTTTTCTTGTTTCTATTATTTCTATTGTACAGTTATTTATGGGAGTTATTTCTTTCTTTCTTTCTTTCTTTCTTTCTTTCTTTCTTTGCTTCTTACTTTCTTTCTTTCTTTCTTTCTTTCTTTCTTTCTTTCATGTTATTCATCTTACTTGTGCTGCTCTGTCAATTTGAATTTACCTATGGGGGATCGATAAAGGTACAGCTTATCTTATCTTATCTTATCTTAGATGGCTGAACACCATTATTCCAAAAGATATGTTTTGATAATGGTGGTAGTCTAACACATTGCTTCAAAAACCCAAATGTGTTCAATCTAGTGACTGTGAATGCACCTACCATTCCCACAGCCCAGAAACATCAATAAAAGCAACGCATGGAGTGTTTCCAAAACGTGTTTGTAATGATAGTGTGTATGCAATGATAAGCTTGCATGTTCACACCCGTTTGCAACTGATCGACGGCTTATGGCCTTTTGATGTCTGACATTTTCCATCTGTTATCTAGATCATTATTGTGCTTGAGATGGAATAGTTTGGGTTTCCTGATGTAACCAAATAATATCCACACTGCATCTTGATCAGAGAAGTTTCTAGGCTGTACTAGGCTCTGTATTTCATTGCAAATAAAATAGGATGTGATATTAAATAATGAGGGATGAAGCCATATTCTTAAATTAAACTAAATTTGCATTGATGAATGTGATAATTACCTATAGCACTATTCATGCAGCATTATGCTGGCAATATATAGATGTATTATATCTTAAATGCTTCTTCTAATTTATATAGGTGCCTTTATTTATTTATTTTCTAAATTATTAAACAGTTTCTTGCTTATCGGTTACATAATATTCCATTTGACAACTAAGAATATAAGTGTTCTCTGTCTTCAGTCTGTATTTTTTAATCCCCTGATTATATTTTCAGGCTTGGAAAGGGTTTATGTTATAACAACAGATGAGGAATAATCTGTGTAGACATAAAATATTGGAGGGAAAAATACAAACATTCTCATAAACTGACAGCATGTTGGTAATCTATAATTCTGACCCTAGTTTGATCACACATGCCCATTACACTTGAACACTTGTACTTTCCTTTTGTGTGTCTACAGCTGTGCTCGGATCACTGTTTCCATGTGAAGGCAGGCCTGCCAACCCCATATATGGTCACATGGCTCACACTGATGATGTAATCAAAGAAAAGGTTTCCTTCTCTCTTTTCTCTTCACATGTTCACACACTGCACGCACACACACACACACACACACAGAGAGGAAACAAGAGGGAATGTGACAAAAAAGTTAAAGGAGAGAAAGGTAGTGCACTTTCACAGTCTGGATTTGGAAATGTTTGCTAAATTTTGTATGTATGGTAAACAGAGATATAGCAAGTGGGTGAATTGCAGGACAACAGGCTTTTAAGTCAGTCTGAGAAGGAGGAGAGAGAGAGAGTGGAAGCTGCCAATAGCAGTGAAAAAGCACAAACAAGGAAAGGAATTTCTCTTCATCATGGGCAAATCAGGTAAGAGGACTGATTTTCTGCTGACAAATGTTCTTGTTTTCCTACCTTTAATTACATTAACTTTGAATAACAGACAGGCATGTGCAATTTTTGTATTCACTGGCTTGCTTGCTTGCTTGCTTGTGTGTGTGTGTGTATGTGTGTGTGTGTGTGTGTGTGTGTGTGTGTGTGTGGTGAGAGAGGGATAGAGACCTGCATTGTCTCTGCATTGTTCAGTGTCTAGTATGATGCTGTTGGTTTTATAAATGGGCCCCTTCAATAGGCACAACTGTTATTATAAGGATGCATTGTTTAGCTTTTGGTACTAACCTCAAGTTTAAAGTCCAGATTTTAAAAACCCTTCATGTTTGAATCTTGCTACCCAATGTGGCGATAATGAGGCTTAGAAATTTCATGCCTTGGTATAATCTTGTTTATTACCCTCTAGCTGGTAAGGATCATGTTATGTGTTTGGCAGAAATTACATAATTTGTAAGGTAAATAAGAAGGGTAAGGTATATATTTCCTCTAGTGCATGAAATGTGGGTGTGTGCCTTTACAGTGCATGCATTGTCCAAGTGCTCTCTTCTCTTTTCACAAATCTCCTGTGGAATGGGAATCATACACTGAGCATCTGCTGTACGAAACTGATGATCAGTGTTCTATAATACAAAAGTGCCCTTAATAAAGCAAGTGTTTAGTGCCATCCTATACACTGCAGCTGTACCATTTACTATTGTGACTGTGGCTATCTCTCTCTTGTTCTCTTAGCCTCAAGGGTATTTAGTGAGGAGGTGCTGAAGTCTCATAATGAGTACAGAAAAAAACATCAAGCACCGGCATTGAAACTCAGCAACAAACTTTGCAGAGAGGCGGCGAGGTAAGGCTGCTCCCACATGTTTCTGCAGTGTAAGTAAGTGGGTAGTAGGTTAAAATCATGTCTGCTGCTATGATTGTCCTGATCTGTTTTTGCTCCATATCAATTTTCTCTGCACCACCCACTGTGTTCTTTTAGATATTCAGAGAGTTTGGCTAGCACCAGGATTTTAAAGCACAGCGTTGAATCAAGTAGAGGAAACTGTGGAGAAAATCTAGCCTGGGCATCTTATGATCAAACGGGTAAGAATACGAATTACTGAGATTGTGTCCAAGACATGGCAAAACTCTGCTCCTCCTCTTCAACCCTGTCTGCTCGACTCTTTGCAACAGCTGGGACTGATTTTGTAGTGACAGTCTCCATGTTAGCTTTGTTACAATGCTGACTAAGCAGAAAGGAATGTCTGTCCAGTCCAGGGTGATTCATAGATCATGACAAACACACATTCTAAAGTTTATAAAAGAGTTTCAGTGTCATTTTGAGTATATGATTCCTCACTGGTCAGTATTGATTATTGATGATTATTCACTAAATGGAGTGTTGGACATGTTTTGATAAATCTTTTGTGACGTGGAAAAGTAAAAAAAAAAAGAAAAGAATGGTTTGTCTTTAATATATTGCAAATGAAATATGCACAGCGCTACACAGTTATATCTCTTGAATTATATTTGGTACATCTTTTATTTTGGTATTATCAATTTACTTAATTGATCATCATTGTTGCAGGGTTGAGAGTATTTATTTAATGATGTAATGCTATTATAAAGCACCATTGTATATCATGCAACTTTTCTCCCTTTTTGCACAACTTTTTAAAAGTCAATAGACCAGTTCTGTATTCAGTGATATGCATTCAGGCTTTTAGTGAGTTGTGAGACAGATAATAAATGGTGACCTATTTCCATTTGATGAATTTGAGGCCCTGTCTTTTTATAGATATGTTTGAAAACATAGCTTTTAATCACATGCCTAGTATGTGACTGTAGTACTGTAGGTCATAATCTGTTATGTCAAACGCCTAAAGAATACTGCTAAGCTCATATGTTTTGAGCGGTAGAGTAGGGGACCTGCAGAAAAACACCAAGTTGTAAAAGAGAAAAAAATCATAAAATAAAATAAAATAAAATGATTCATAGGTGTGGACTAATGATGAGGTGGAACTACTACTTAAGGTTACACATTAATACAAAGTGTTCATCTGGATCTTTTTTAAATCAAAAATCTCCTTTCACAGTGTTGTTTGTAGCTCTGGAGTGGTAGATTCAAGAGCAGAGCAGTACAGTGCATATCGTATTCTATCTACACCTTACAAAAGTGAAATTCAATTACAAACACTTAATCAAATAAGAAATTATAGAAATTTAACAACCTGGTGAGCAGCCTTGATAAATGGAGTCATATCACCTTCATAACAAGATCACATATATATGTGTGTGTGTGTGTGTGTGTGTGTGTATACAGTGCCTTGCCAAAGTATTCGGCCCCCTTGATCTGTTCGACCTTTTGTCACATTTCAGGCCTCAAACATAAAGATATAAAACTGTAATTTTTTG
>JAFFST010037901.1:19120-32089 GCA_022414735.1 Noturus placidus
AGTTATTAGGTTTAGGGGGCAATCACTTTTTCACACAGGGCCATGATGGTTTGGATTTTTTTTCACCTTTAATAATAAACACCTTCATTTACAAATTGCATTTTGTGTTTACTTGTGTTGTCCTTGACTATTGTTTAAATTGGTTTGATGTTCCGAAACACTTAAGTGTGACAAACATGCAAAGGAACAGGAAATGAGGAAGGGGGCAAACACTTTTTCACACCACTGTATATTAAATGCACCCATTCTAATACACTGTTGTTTCTATAGTAACAGACACTAGTGGTGGACACTGGACACATAGAAAAGGTGCTGTTATTTAGCAAAGACAGTCGTACAACATCGGTACAGTGAAGTATTCTGTGAGGAGACGCCGATTTATTTAATGCTTCTGGAAGGAGTCTCCAGTGTCAGTGTTTCTGTAACAAGTCTGCAGTGAAGGAACGACTGGAAGATAATCAGCGTTTGGGCTGGTAACAGGACCAGTGCTCTTCAAAAAACAGCCACAAGTAATTTCATCTCGGGTTTAAAGTAGTGGTTTGTCATTACAATCGAAATTGTAATAAAAAATAATAAACATCTGAGGTGATTCTCAGGGTCCAGGCACTGACCATGCATGCGGCCTGCACAGCCTCGGACACGCTGCCCGCGTTGGGTTCGCACCAGAACACGTGGCACTCAAAGTGCTGGCTGCCCGTGTCCATGATGAAGGCGAACGAGTGCACATCTCTCCCCACGCCCATGAACGACAGAAAACGGACGCGGCACTCCACTAGGACTTCCTCTTCCTCCTGAAACAGGAAATCGTCACATCAATTACACGTATATGACTTTTCCCATAATGTTATGAGCATAACGTGAATCTATTGGGCTTTCTTTTTAAATTTTTAAAAATTATTTGTTATCATTATTATTGCCTTCTCTTTGATGACCGTGACGGTCGCATCCGCTACATTCAGCATCACTGGGATCCAGTCGTCTCGGGCTGATGATGTCATCAGGCTGTCCACTGCGGTGTTTAGAATGTCCATGCCTGAGAGAAAAACAAAACAAAAACAAAACCGGGTCGGTTCCTTATATTGACAGATAAACTTGGGTTTTGCATACACGTTTCTGAGAGCGAGTGTGTGTATCGTACCTATGGGTCTGGCTACTGGCATCATGCCAACATATAGGACCTGAAACTTCTGCACCAGTTCAGTCTTTGGTGTGGGGAACTCTGCTGAAGAAGACAACATGTGTGTCACGTTAACTACTAAATGCATACACACACACACACACACACACACGATATCATCATCATGCACACAGAGAAACACGTGTGAGGAGGTGTTACCCTGCAGCGGGACGTCGAGTCCCGTGTGGCTCCTGTCCTGCAGAGATCCTCCGGCCATAGCTTTGGCATTCTTACGCTCTGCCATGATCTAATAAACACAATGTAACACAGACAAACAAATAACGATTACACAACATATCCATTCGTAGTGGATATACAATATACCTTCAATACGAAGAATTACACGTGCACTAATTCAGCATGATTTCTACAGAATTCTGGAGCACAAGATAAAGCTAATGTGTGTACATATATAAAAACTGGAATTTCAGACGTTTCTAATAATACAGTCCCAGTTTAATTTTAATTCTCTTCATCCTGTATTTAAAGCAGTCACTCTCCTTATCTTAATCCCATTGCAAAAATACTCTGCTCTCATGGATCTCATAGAAACAAAGCATCTTTGTTAAATATAGGTGTGCAGCAATAATTGGTACCCTTTTCCCTTTGGCAAATTAACAGCTCTGAGTTTTCTCCTATAATGCCTGATGAGGTTGGAGAATACATGGTGAGGGATCTGAGACCGTTCCTCCATACAGAATCTCTCCAGATCCTTCACATTTCAAGGTCCACGCTGGTGGACTCTCCTCTTCAGTTCACCTCACAGGTTTTCTATGGGGTTCAGTTCAGGGAACTGGGATGGTCATGGCAGGACCTTGATTTTGTGGTCAGTAAACCATTTTTGTGTTGATTTTGATGTATGTTTTGGATCATTGTTCTGCTGGAAGATCCAACCAAGGCCCATTTGAATCTTTCTGGCAGAGACAGTCAGGTTTTCATTTAATATCTGTTGATATTTGATAGAGTCAATGATGTCATGTATTCTAACAAAATGTCCAGGTCCTCTGACAGAAAAACAGTCCCAAAACATTAAAGAGCCACCACCATATTTAACCGTAGGCATGAGGTACTTTTCCATATGGCTACCTCTCTGTGTGCTCCAAAACCACCTCTGGTGTTTATTACCAAAAAGCTCTATTTTGGTTTCATCTGACCATAGAACCCGATCCTAGTTGAAGTTCCAGTAGTGTCGGCAAACTGAAGATGCTAGAGTTTGTTTTTGGATGAGAGTAGAGGCTTTTTTCTTGAAACCCTTCCAAACAACTTGTGGTGATGTAGGTGACTTCGGATTGTAGTTTTGGAGAATTTCTGACCCCAAGACTCAACTAACTTCTGCAATTCTCCAGCTGTGATCCGTGAATATTTTTTGTCCACTCGAACCGTCCTCTTCACAGTGCGTTGAGACGATATAGACACACGTCCAATTCCAGGTTGATTCATAACATTTCCAGTTGACTGGAGCTTCTTAATCATTGCCCTGATGGTGGAAATGGGCATTTTCAATGCTTGTACCATTTTCTTATAGCCACGCCCCATTTAGTAAAGCTCAACAACCTTTTGCTGCACATCACAGCTATTTTTCTTGCTCTTACCCATTGTTATGAATGACTAGGGGAATTTGGCCTATGTGATGCCTCATATTTATACACCTGTGAAACAGGAAGTCATAGTTGAACAATTTCCTGTTCCTAATCACCCAGGTGCACTAAAAAAATTTTAAATATCAATGGGAAAATACTTCGAATATATTTTTTTCATATGAATTCATGGGGTACCAATAATTGCTGCACGCCTACATTTAAGATTATTTCGGATAAACCTGTGTTGTGTTTGAAATTTTCGATATTAATTAGAGCAGAGTACTTTTGTGAATTTGCTGAACAAAAGCTCAAAAGGTTCAACAAGAAAGACAATTTTTCACAGCCTTCTTTGCTCATATTTTCCAGGGGTGCCAAGATTACCGGAGGGTGCTGTCGCACTAAATTTTCTGATAGCTGGCAAACAAAGGGGGAAAAACACCCAAAACAGCCTCCTAATCTGAGCTGGTTCTATACGGCGAAACAATTTCAACAACATCGAACGCGCGATGATGGATCTCTCGTGTCTGTAACATTACACGTCCGGTGCACGGTACGCATCCCGCTCTAATCCGCACGCTGGAAAACAACATGCGCGTGCGTGCGTACGTTCCCTACGGATTGAATTAATTCGTAAATAAACCTGAAGGCGAAAAGCACAAGTCTGGCCAAATCTCTAATTCCCTCTGCGCATGGAGCAACATCAATTATTCGTGTCCTTAATCAAAAGAGCCGTGTTTGCCACACTGCACTCCCAGGAGCCTCGGAGTTGATTTGAATGAAGCACTGCAGAGTTTTTACAGTCTTGTGCAGTTCTCTCACACACACACACAACTAGCTCTATTAGAGATTAAGGAAAATACAGTGTACGAAACAGAATATAGTATATAGTAGCAAAGTTGTTTTTATTGGGGGGTTGGGATGGTCACAACTGGTTGAAGAGGTTGGTGTAGATGATCTTACCCGGGAGCAGATTTCATGCAGGCTGGTAGCGATGGCTTTGGCAGGCGTGTCACAGCGAAAAACATGACATTTTAGTATCCGTGTGTCTTTATCACGTGCTACGTAGGCAAAATCCCTAGAAGGACATAAGCAAGGATTCAGACACACTTAGTAAATGAGTCTGTGTGTGTGTAGTGCATGTGTGTGTAAAGCATATGTGTGTGTGTAGTGCGTGTGTGTAGTGCATGTGTGTGGTGCATAATGAGTGTGTAGTGCGTGTGTGTTTGTAGTGCGTGCGTGTCTAGCGCGTATGTGTGTGTAGCGCGTATGCGTGTGTAGTGCATGCGTGTGTAGTGCATGCGTGTGTGTGTAGTGCATGCGTGTGTAGTGCGTGTGTGTGTAGTGCGTGTGTAGTGCATGCGTGTGTGTAGTGCATGAATGTGTGTGTGTAGTGCGTGCGTGTGTGTGTAGTGCGTGCGTAGTGCGTGATGCGTTTGTGTAGTGTGTAATGAGTGTGTTTAGTGCGCGCGTGTGTGTGTAGTGCGCGCGTGTGTGTGTAGTTTGTGTGCATGGGTAGTGCATGTGTGTGTAGTGCGTGCATGTGTGAAGTGTGTGCGCGTAGTGCGTGCCTGTGTGCGTGTGTGTGTGTAGTGTACGTGTGTAGTGCATGTGTAGTGCGTGCGTGTGTGTGTAGTGCGTGCGTGTGTGTAGTGCGTGCGTGCGTGTGTGTAGTGCGTGCGTGTGTGTGTGGTGCGTGCGTGTGTGTAGTGCGTGCATGTGTGTGTAGTGCGTTCATGTGTGTGTAGTGCGTGCGTGTGTGTGTAGTGCGTGCGTGTGTGTGTAGTGCGTGCGTGTGTGTGTAGTGCGTGCATGTGTGAAGTGCGTGCGCGTAGTGCGTGTGTGTAGTGTACGTGTGTAGTGCATGTGTAGTGCGTGCGTGTGTGTGTAGTGCGTGCGTGTGTGTGTAGTGCGTTCATGTGTGTGTAGTGCGTGCGTGTGTGTGTAGTGCGTGCGTGTGTGTGTGTAGTGCGTGCGTGTGTAGAGTACAGTTTGATTCACACCGAACATGTAGAATGACAGAAAGAAAGGGACAGGTTAAGACGGAGCGTTACCTCTCTCTGAATCCGGGACAGCAGTGAAGAGAAGAAGAGCAGGAATTAAAGAGAGTAGAAGACAAAAACGCTTTCAAAAATCTTTCAACACACACACGTCTTGTTTCTCACACACATCTCATAAAGCTAAACGTAATGACAGCTGGTAGATAAGCCTCAGGATGTCAGCGTGTGCATGTGAGAAAGCAACGTGTGTTAAAGCCGTGAGACGTGATTTCACATATCAAGGTTGCCTCCGGAATCATCGGCGTGTCTCAATGTAAAACAGTGAGATGATTAGGGAATATTATGGAAAAAGAAAAAAGGACAGAGAGAGAAAGAGGAAACAAGAGCGAGGAAAAGATATGGAAAACTACAGAGAACCTCAAGACCCCCTCAAGTCTCAGGGTTTCTTCCTCGAGTCTCAGGGTTTCTTCCTCGAGTTATCTCAGGGAGATTTTCCATTAGGGGACTGCATCCCGACGCTTTGTTACCGTGTCTATTGATAAAAGCACTATATATCTGACAGATATACCCAGTGCTCTATCCCCCCCTCCCTCCCCATCTCTCTCCTTGTCTTTCTCTAGCGCTCATGTTCCTGAGAAATCTCACACTCCTCCACATTCTCATACACTCTCTCTCTCTCTCTCTCTCTCTCTCTCGCTCTCTCTCAAACATCCATCCAAATAACTACACAGGAAAAACTTCATCGATTTACAACATGCGAATGCATTAATATGGACATTTATGCCTAGTTATGCAAAAACGGTGAGAAATTAGGAACAAAAGGATGGAGAGAGAGAGAGAGAAAGAGATAGAGAGAGAGTTACAATACTCACATATGGAATGGCTCCTATTTTAGCTACATGCTAAATCTGTCCTCACCTTCTTCAACACTGATTTAAAAGACTTCACCTCTCTTCAGTCTCTCCTTCTCTCTCTCCCTCTTCAACCAATCCCTGCTTTCCCAGCCCCCCTCCTCCTCCTCCCCCTCCTCACGCTCACTCACTGCTCAAGCAAGGAACGCCTTAGCGATCGAATTCCGAGGACCGGAGAGGACCTCACACACCCGCATCCACGAGCAGCGGTGCAATTCCCCGTGTAACCGGATTAAACTTTCATCACGCCACTAATCTCACCGCCATCAATCTTTCATTCACGTCCTCCTTTCGCCGGGCCGAATCCACCACTCTAGACTCATTAGGGCGACCTTTAGCGATGAGGCGCTGGAGAAAGCGCTCGATGCATCCGCAAGCGTCGATAATCCCGGCTTAGATAGAGTTCTTTACTGTGTTTTTGCGTGTTTATAAACATCCCAGCAGGAATGTGATTAAGAAATACACAGCTAAACAGCTTTTTTTTGTTTGTTTTTGTTTAAAAGCAAAAAGGTTTCAAATCTCGGTTGACCTTATTTGGCATTCTGAGAGAAATGGCATGAAGACGCGATTATAAAAAGACGTATTTACGGGTTTACGAAAGGTAAAAAGTCTTGAGAAAGAAATGAAAGTGCTAGAATAGAATGCACGGTACTTCTGCTGTTTTCTTTTCTTTTCTTGAAATCATACAAATGTTTTCTTACACCGATCAGCCAGAACAATAAAACCACCGACCCATAGCACCTACAGACTGAAATATATTGACGAGTTAATTATTTATGAAAGGTGAAAGTAAGTATTATTCAAAGATCTAATAAATAAAAAGAAGTGAATGTAGAAGACGAATCGATGAGCAGAGTAAAATAACTATTCGGACCAGGGTCTCACCTGCCGTTGTCCCGCCCCACACCCCACACACGGATGCTTGCGATTGGCTGAGAGTGAAGGACGCTGCGGTCCATCGGGTCGACCAGGTTCAACATGTTGTTCTCCAGGATCAGATACATATCTTTCCCCTGCACACAAACACACACCCCATCAATAATGACAAGTTCTTAGGAAATGTGTGTGTGTGTGTGAGTGATGAATGATAAGTGATCAGCCATGAGCAAAGTGAGAACATAATGAGAAAGACTGTGCTACACAACATATCACATCGCTCTCCTCCTCCTCTCACTCGCTATCATGCAGTCAAACGTGTGTGTGTGTCACCTCTCCCCATATGCCAACTGTGTCTCTGATGTCATTCTTGCAGTAAGAGAGCTGTCGGATGCAGTTGTTAACGGCGACGCTGCTTTTACCGGGGGCCAAGTCCTCTTCGGCCATCTCGACCCAGCCCAGAGAGCGCACCGCAAAACACTATGACACACACACACACACACACACACACACACAGTAAACTAAACATGAAGCGGAGTTACAGTCACCACCCCGTAGTTGATTATTTCCCTATTATTTTGTAATTAATCTGAGTGGGTCGTTTACGTCTGGCATCCCTCACTCAAAGGGATTTCATTATGAGTAACGGTGAGGAGTCCCCTGTTTGGTGGGTTTTGCTCTCTCCTCCGAGCCATCCCACCATTCCTCCCTCACTCCATCCCTCGCTTCATCCCTGCACCCTGAGACCTGACTCATTCATCTTTCATCCTCTCTTAGCTTCTGACACACTGCAAGATTAAAACCCCGCAGGCCCGTCTCTCACTCCGGGAGCATGTGGGTGTGTGTGTGTGTGTGTGTGTGTGTGTGTGTGTGAGGGTGTCGGAGTGAGAGATAAATAAGGAGGAGGGGGAACGTGTGCGTGTGTGTGAATGTGTGTGTGAGATTAATAATAGGCACAACATTGTCCTCCTCCTCACTTTGATTCTAAGCACCTGTGACAGATAGAGAGAGATAGAGAGTGTGTGTGTTAGAGATAGAGAGTATGTGTGTGTGAGTGAGAGAGAGTGTGAGAGCAAGAGAGAGAGTGAGTGAGTGTGTGAGCGAGAGAAACAGAGTGAGAGAAAGAGGAAGAAAATGAAATATTTAAAAGGTAGACTCCTCGAGTGACGTAACGGAGAGAAAGTGGGACAGTTTTCAGCCTGCATGTACAGTATAAAAAATAAAAGTCTGAGTTTGGAAGAAAGTGGAAGTGATGTTCTTCAGACGTTTCATTTACTTTACTGCCTCTAATATTATGGATTTATCCAGTCATAATAATTGTCAGGCTTTCAACATGCAAATGACCAGAAGATGATCTATAGTGCCTAGAAACTATTAACTACAAAACCTGTGTGTGTGTGCGCGCGCGCGTGTGTGTGAAGCATTATACAAACCGAGCCTCACATATTACAACCAGTTCAATATAAACACATTTATTAAATAATGATTATAGCTGGAGAGTTCTCCCTTTAAAATAAATAAATAACCAACCAATCTAAATTAAAGTTCCTCGGTCCAAGCTTCAAAAATCACTAAATACAGTAATACACACCGTCAGAACCTTAATGTGTGGTTTGTATATGGTGTGTGAAGTTATCCGAGTCGCTGTTTTACTCGACACGAGGGTTAAATTCTACAGTGGGTTTTTATTCAGACATGCCTCCGGGTCCTCCGCCTCTGCACGTATCGGGGATTTAAGGAGGACGTATTGGGTTCAGGAAAAAAAAAAATCCAGTTCTTATGTCCTGGGGGTGGTAACATCACCGGGGATATCTGTATCTGTGCCCTTTCGTCGCTACCACGAGGATCTGGAGCTACTTGCGTTGGTGTCTCAAAAGTGTGACGGTCCGGACCGTTATTACACCTTCAGGCGGCTGTGGCACAGGTGGTAGAGCGGGTTGTCCACTAATCGTAGGGTTAGCGGTTCGATTCCCAGCCCATGTGCCTCCATAGGCCGAAGTGTCCTTGGGCAAAACACCGAACCCCAAGTTGCCCCCAATGGCAAGTTAGCGCCTTACATGGCAGCTCTGCTACCATTGGTGTGTGTGTGTGTGTGTGTGAATGAGACACAGTGTAAAGCGCTTTGAATAAAAGCGCTATATAAGTGCGCCATTTACCATTTCAGGAATGTGTCATGCAATTTGTTCAATCTCCACCAGATGGCGAGCTAGACCTACTAGAACTGCAGTTGCATCTGGTTCTGCTCAGCAAAGGGGAGGGCTGGGGGCTCCAGAATAAACACAAGTGTTAAACAGTCGTTTATCAGATAAAGACGGCAGGATGAGCCACGCCAATGATTCAAAGGATTTCCAGTCACAACAGAAATCAGAAACTGCCTGCGAGGATTTTCACATTTCGCATTCCAGTACATTCAGCTCCATGTAGTGCTGCTAGATTTAGGCTATTTTATGTTTTGGTGAATCCTGTTAGTGTCGGTGTGTGTGTGTGTGTGTGTGTGTGTGTGTGTGAGTGACCTTGGCTTCAGGGTCACTGTTAATGCTGCTGGAATCTTCTTCCTCCACAGGAGCAGGGTTTCTATAATACAGATTTAAAATCTTTCACACTTCTTGACTTCACAAAATTTCAATGTAACACACTTGAAAGAATGGTCTATTTAAATAACTTTGAATATTCATGAGCCTGGGGTGTAGTGTTAGGAGATTAGGGGCCCCTGACTTCTAACCCTAACATGTTTTTATTACATTTTAGAATGACACGTCGTCCTTTTTATCCATTTAAAGTTACGTCTATCGTTACACCTGACTCACAGACATTTGAATGTGTTTCTTCGTCTTCAAATGTGCACAATTACAGAACATTAAATATTACTTCGACACTGAAAAATGTTGAAACAGCCCTGATACAAGGACACTCTCTCTCACACACCGAAGCTTGAGAGAAGCATAGCGGAGAGTGGCTCCTTCAAACTCCTTCAGACTGGGGTCAGGGTTCACTGTAGCAGCCTGCAGATCCTGAGAGAGAGAGAGAGAGAGAGAGCGAGTGAAAATACAGCCCTTGAGCAACCCAATCTGAGAGCCAGGATTTCAAGCCAACATGCTGTTTGCAGAGACCTGCATGCTGTAAGAGTGTGTGTGCGCGCGTGCATGACTGTCCATTATCCAAAGAAAACACTGCATGCTCACTGAAACTTACCTCAAAGTACCGCTGAACACAGTTTATAATCTTTATCAGATAATAAACTGTTTATTATTATTTTAATGGCCTCTATCTTTCAGAGATGCTTCAAGAACACAATAATTGCACACGGTCACATTTAAAACAATTTCCAGTAAAAGACAGCAAAATAAACAGTAAAATACACATCACAAGCAGCAGCCAATGAGAGGAAGGTATGAGAGTGTGATGTCAGGCAGAAGCCAGGGATTGCTGGGGTCAGAGGTTAAAGGCCATTAATCAGGACGTTTCAGAGTGTTGAGCTTCAACAGCACAATGGCTTAATGGATTTATAGGCTTTTCATAGTAACGATGGCCACTGGTTATCTCTACTGTACATTACAGACTGCATTACGTTTATGCTCATCATTTAGAATGTTTTCACAAAAATAAACGTGCTATGGGAATGCGAGCATTGGAATTGATGTGGCTTTCTTTCACAGGGACATTTCTAGTATCTTTTTTTTGAAAATGTACTCGTATACAGTGATGCGAGAGGGGAAAAAAATGCTTTCACTGATTTCTTGTTTTTGTGTTTATTTTGTACTAAATAGCTTTAGATTGTTAGGGTACAGATTCATAAAACAAATGCAACCTGAGTAAACTCAATACGTTTTATTTTGTTTTTTTTTTTATTGAAGCCAAAGGAGTTATCCAACACTTAAAATCTGGTTGTGCCACCTTTAGCAGAAACAACTGCAGACAACCCATCTGATAACTGGAGATCAGTCTTTCACTTACATCTAGGACTAGGATTTACTCCTACACTTTGGATCATCATCTTGCTGCATAATCCAGTTGCACTTAAGTTTCAGCTTACGGACTGTAGACCAGATATTCTCCGTAAGGACTCTGGTAGAGAGCAGAATTCATGATTCTCTTAATTATTGCAAGTTGCCCAGGCCCTGAAACAGCAAGGCATCCTCACACCATCACACTGCCACCACCATGCTTGACCATAGGTATGACTGTCTTTTTGTGGAATTCTGTGATTGGTTTATTCCAGATGTAATGGGACCCCTGTCTTCCAAACACTTCCACTTTTGACTCATGAGTCCACAGATCATTCTCACAGAACATTGAGGATCATCAAGTTGTGTTTCTCCAAAATTCAGACGAGGTTTAATGTTCTTCTGGGTTAGCAGTGGTTTTCACCTCGCCACTCTTCCATGGAGCCATTTATCCCCAGTGTCTTTCTGATAGTGGAGTCATGAACAGTGATATTTATTCATGCAAGAGAGGCCTGTAGTTCCTTTGATGTTGTCCTTCGCTTTTTTGTGACTTCCAGGATGAGTAGTTGTTGTGCTCTTGGAGGAATTTTGGAAGATGGGCCACTCTGTGTAGAGTTTTTCCATTTAGAGATAACGGCTCTAACTGTGGTTCTTTGGAGTCCCAGAGCCTTTGAAATATCTTTGTAACCCTTCCCAGACTGATGTATTTCAGTCACCTTCTTCCTCATCATTTCTGGAATTTCTCTCAATTTTGTCATAGTGTGTTACTGGGTAAGACCTTTTAACCAACTTCATGGTGTTAAAAAAGTTTTATTTAAGTGTTGATTTGATTGAACAGGGTTTGTAGTAATCAGGCCTGGTTGCGTCTAGTCCAGCTGAACCCCATTATGAACGCAGTTTTCTTCGATTTGTAGAATTAGTAACTACAGGGGCAAATACATTTTCACACAGGCCCAGTCGGTATTGGATAACGTATCTGCTTCAATAAATTTCATCATTTAAAAACTGTATTTTGTGTTTACTCAGGTTTTTGTTTTTAATTTCTGAAATTATTTAATACACTAAAAACAGAAGAAATACATTTCACACCACTGAATATACTGCTGGTGTGTTGTAGAAACACCTTTTCATGGAAATAAATGTTTTTTTCTGAAGTGTGCATCATAACACACAGAAAGATCTAGAAATCTTGCTCTGTAGCATTTCTATTCTACTCACTATATAACGACAGCGGTGTGTTAGACTAGAGATTCATTTTCTAAACAAGTCGAGTTTAGCGAGAGACTTTCCACCAATTGTTTCTCCTCCGTCTTACTCAGCATCAACGTGAAGGACTAAGGCCCCGCCCCAGATGGCATCCTATTGGCCGACACTCAGCCACACTATTTTACTAAGGTAAAAAAAAATTCAACATTCATTTTTCACAACGGTTTTCGCAAAATGTTTTCTCGTCAGAGTCGCTCAATCCCAGAGCCATTCTGCTGCTGGAGCTCGGCGCAATTCTGTGTCTGTCTCATACTGACCTTCCAGACCTCACTATCAATCTTTCCCACTGCAAAATCACTCCAGGGCTGTTTCTACACAAGGTTATTTACACACACACGACCATGTGTGCACATATAGAAGAACACACACACACACACACACACACACACACACAGAGACAAACATAAGTCAGGTATGATAAGTGTGAAGGCATATGATCTAGATCGTTTTCATCTTCATAAAACCGTTCAGTGAGCCCTCATATCCTGTGATATAGGGGGGCGGGACCACCAAGGACCAGCACCGCATGAACACACAGGGAGAACACGAGGGGGAAGAAGAGAAGAGCAGACCAGGAAAAAAAAATTCTTCCATATATAAATAAACAGTATCTCACAAAAGTGAGTACACCCCTCATATTTTTGTAAATATTTGATGATAACTTTTCATGTGACAACACTGAAGAAATGACACTTTGCTACAATGTAAAGTAGTGAGTGTACAGCTTGTGCAACAGTGTAAATTTGTTTCCTCAAAATAACTCAACACACAGCCATTAATGTCTAAACCGCTGGAAACAAAAGTGAGTACACCCATAAGTGAAAATGTCCAAATTAGGCCCAAAGTGTCAATATTTTGTGTGGACACCACACAAACTCCACCCTCTTGGGCATGGAGTTCACCAGAGCTTCACAGGTTGCTACTGGAGTCCTCTTCCACTCAGACATGACGACATCACGGAGCTGGCGGATGTGTTCCTCCACCTTCCGTTTGAGGATGCCCCACAGATGCTCAATAAGGTTTAGGTCTGGAGACATGCTTGCCAGTCCATCACCTTCACCCTCAGCTTCTTTAGCAAGGCAGTGGTCATCGTGAGGTGTGTTTGGGGTCGTTATCATGCTGGAATACTGCCCTGCGGCCCAGTCTCCGAAGGGAGTGGATCATGCTCTGCTTCAGTATGTCACAGTACATGTTGGCATTCATGGTTCCCTCAATGAA
>JAFFST010037991.1:4352-14807 GCA_022414735.1 Noturus placidus
ATGTCGGGGTGAGTGTGAGTGTCGGGGTGAGTGTGTCTGTCGGTGTGTGTATGTCGGGGTGAGTGTGTGAGTGTCGGGGTGAGTGTGTGAGTGTCGGGGTGAGTGTGAGTGTCGGGGTGAGTGTGAGTATGTCGGGGTGAGTGTGTGAGTGTCGGGGTGAGTGTGTGTGTCGGTGTGTGTATGTCGGGGTGAGTGTGTGTGTCGGTGTGTCTATGTCGGTGGGTGAGTGCGTGTGTGAGTGTGTGTGTCGGTGGGTGTGTGTGTCGGGGGGTGGGTGTGTGTGTGTGTCGGTGGGTGTGTGAGTGTGAGTGTTGGTGTGTGAGTGTGAGTGTTGGTGTGTGAGTGTGAGTGTTGGTGTGTGAGTGTGAGTGTCGGTGTGTGTCTGTCGGTGTGTGTATGTCGGGGTGAGTGTGTGAGTGAATAAAAACCCGGGCCGGGATTCCAACCACCAACCCTACGATTAGTGGATTAGTGGACAACCCACTCTACCCACTGAGACACAGCCACCCTATAGTGTATGTCAGGGTGAGTGTGTGTGTCGGTGTGCGAGTGTCGGGGTTAGTGTGTCGGGGTGAGTGTGTGAGTGTCGGGGTGAGTGTGAGTGTCGGGGTGAGTGTGTCTGTCGGTGTGTGTATGTCGGGGTGAGTGTGTGTCTCCGCGGGTGTGTGTCGGTGGGTGAGTGGGTGTTTGTCTGTGGGGGTGGGTGGATGGATGGGTGCGTGTGTGTGTATGTCGGGGTGAGTGTGTGAGTGTCGGGGTGAGTGTGAGTGTCGGGGTGAGTGTGTCTGTCGGTGTGTGTATGTCGGGGTGAGTGTGTGTATGTCGGGGTGAGTGTGTGAGTGTTGGGGTGAGTGTGAGTGTCGGGGTGAGTGTGTGTGTCGGGGTGAGTGTGTGTGTCGGTGTGTGTATGTCGGGGTGAGTGTGTGTGTCGGTGTACTATACTTATACTTATTTCCCTCATTAAAATGCAAATCAATTCATAACATTTTGATGTGTGTTTCTGGATGTTTTTGTTGTTATTCTGTCTCTCACTGTTCCAATAAACCCACCATTAACATTATAGACTGATCATTACTTTGTTAGTGGGCAAACGTACAAAATCAGCAGGGGAGCAAATACTTTTCCCCTCACTGTACCTACTATTTAGAGATCTAGTGACTTCCTGTCTGAATAAAAGCTCGTATGTTCTGCTGCACTTTTCTACACTTGTCTGCTGTCTCCATTTCTTACAGACTGAGCTGATAAAATACATCAACGAACTTGAGTTGAGTCTGGGCGTGACCAAGTGTACACCTGGAGGGGGACACGCCTATTTTCATTAACACACGGAAATATATTAAAAAGGAGTAGACGTAAATAAATAGATGAAGAAAAGACAGATCCGTTGGCAGGGTCATTAAAGGGGAATATATAGAAAGTATTTTATACTGTATATTGGGGGAAACCGATTGGTATTTCCTCAACATTGGGGGACACGACCTCCGCAAAGAATGCGTGGTTACGCCCATGCAACACACACAGTCTAGAAAATTCTGTGAAATTATTTAGCAAATTTTACTACCTAAAGATCAGATGTGATCTTCTGAACATCTCCTAAAGTGTGAGGAAACTGGTCCGTAAACATTATTGTAAAAGTGCAATGTTACAAAGTTTCTCTTTTTGGTATTGTAGTTGAAAGTGTGTGTGTGTGTGTGTGTGTGTGTGTGTGTGTGTGTGTGTGTGTGTGTATATACGCACACACAGTGAGGGGAAATAAGTATTGGACGCATCAGCATTTGTCTCAGTAAATATATTTCCAGTGAGGCTGTTCAGTAGACATCACTATTGTACCACTGTGTATATATAAATAAAATACATTTCTATACAATAGGAACATTGTAAATAAGAATTGAATTAAACCACAAAATCAATCAGTGCCAACATCATAAAAGGTGCACTTGAACCACTTGCTAGTGGAACAGCCTGTTTTACTGTTAGCTGATTTTCACAAGGCTGGATTTCGGGAGCAGGTCACCAGAAGGCCTGAGGAAGGTCGGCCAGTTCATCCATCACCACACTCCCTTCAAGACCATGCTCACCTTGAATGGGTTTAGCTGAGGACTTTCTGATCGAAGCATTGGATCCCCACTGGAGTTTGATTGGACGAGTCCGTGTCCGTTACATCCCAAGAGAGAAAGAAACGGTGACCAAAAAATGTCTGCTGAACTCGCTGGGTTCAAGAGGAAGAAAACGTCCAAATTGTTAATGTTTTTCACTGTTAAAAATGAGCAGATGAAAAAATGTGGGCGAGTTCAAGTGGGATCGCGTCCACTGCGCGCGTTAAACACTAACTGCTTAAAATCTGAAAACAATGGTGGTTTTTACTACTCACAAACAGCACCTCGATCCGGGGAAAACCCAGTAAAAACATCCGAAATGCTTTCAAACTCTTTTTATTACTCACAAACAGCCTCTCAATGGAAAATAGAAACTATAAACACTGACTAAAACATACCTTCTAACCACTCATCAGCTCCTCGAAGTCACTTTCAACCACGAGAGAAAATCTTCCCCTGACTCTACATCAGCTGACCAGTGGGGAGGCGTGGCCTGGACAAAACCTTCATCATTTTAATCCTTTTAAATTAGTTATTCGCACATTGAAATGTCTGCAAATTAGTAGAATCTGCTGAAATATTTTAGTAATGCACTTAAATAATGAAAGTATGTTGTAATTAAACTGTTAATTCCATATGAAATCTGGGCTAACCGCATACCGCTTTTCTCCTCTACAGTTTTGCGAGTGTCTGAAATCGGTTCTCCGGGACCAGAGGAGTGTCCTGGTCACTACAGTCACTGGGATGTTTCTCATATTGTTCCTGGGATTATCCGCATGCACAGCACTTCCTGTCCTTCTCATCTCCTTCATCCTCTGGATGGTCGGATAAGAGACTTTTATCATGGTGTCTACATCATGCTTCATTACATCTGTGTTCAGTTTACACAGGTTTGTCTACGTGTGTGTGTGTGTGTGTGTGTGTGTGTGTGTTGTAGTGAGATATCACTAAACTGTACTAACAGTGGCTCTAATGTTTTTATGTTTATTGAAGTTTAACAGTTTTATGTTAATCACGTGTGCCCTGTGATGGGTTGCTCCCCTGTCCGTGGTGTCCTGTGCCCCGAGCTCCGCGGGACACGCTCCAGGCTCCCCGCGACCCTGTGTAGGATAAGTGGTATGGAAAATGGATGGATGTTAATCACATGTTTTTGTACTCTACTCAGTGAACGTGAATAAATGTTTAAAACAGATTCTTGGTCTCGTATCATTAGATAGGTGGATCACTTTATTCATCCCAGAGGGAAATTCACACTTTACATTGTTTACAGTAAGAAAAAAACAATCAAGAGTAACAAAATAAAAGTCTTTGGTAAGATATTGTTATCTACAAACAAGCTAGAGAATAAAAGTCATCAGATTCACTCAGTGAGATCATGCCTTTACATTCAGTTATTATAAAAGTCAGTTTTATAATAATCAGGTGCAGGGAAATTCTAATCGTAGTTTTGGTGGCACAGTTTATTTCACATTCAGATAAAAACATTTTTTAAAAGATGAAACACATCTGGGAAAAGCAAACAGCACAGATTTAATTCAACTACAAAACTTACGCAGAGCACCACAAATCTACACAGTAGACAGAGCAGAACCTAATGTTAGTATATTAATGAAAATCATTTTAATCTCTTCTGTAATACTGTGCATATTAATTACAACTAGAGATTTAGAAAGAGTAATAGAGTTCTGTAATAGAGTTGTGTAACAGTTGTCGCGACAGACTAACAGCTGCAGCCACGAAGCGGACAGCCTCGCGTCAAGCACAACATCAGCTGGAAGGCCCGTCACGGTGGGGCGGAACCGTCGACACAACCCCGGCTGGCGATTGGGGAGTCAGTCGGGAGAATCCCACCACTCAGGCGACGGGGGAAGGGTATAAGAGGACGCTCTTCCGCCCGTGCGCGGGGGAGTACTAACTCGCAGAACTCTTTCTCTCTCACTCTCTTTCTAGGAGGTTCGGGTGCGGACGAAGACGCGATCTGGTGAACTCGCACACGACTTTTGATAACGGCACGGGGAACCCCACACACTTCCAGGGAATCGCGACACGCCCTCGAGAGCGCCGCAAGGCCAGCCACACCCCCACAAATCCTCCCACACTCACCCCCACACGTACCTCCTCACTTCTGACAGCACTGCGTAAGAGAGAATAAAACTTAATCACTGGATCACTGTACCCAGTCTCCTGTGTGTCTGTGCTCCGCCCCTCACGGGCTATTTCCCCTACACATTTTTAGATTTTGAAAAGTATCTGAGATCATTAAAAGCTCATAATTGCCCCATGCTGACCTGACCTCAAACATAAATAGAAACTGAATTGTTTTTTTTGCATTTTGGCTTTTTTTTTGTCCTCTTTAGTGAGGATTGAAGCTGAAGTTGAGTAACCCATTGTGTTTCACTGAACATGTGACATTCTTCTCTATAAATCCTTACGAGAATAGGTCCAGGTCTGTAATCCTCATGCCCCTCCTAAGCCCCCACACAGAGTATAAAACCTTCCCGAGCTTTTCCGAAACGCAACTCATCACTCCGATGATGTTTCTCCTGCGGTTCCTCAGATCCTTTTTCACAGCACTGATCCTGGACGAGGACAAAAAGAAGCTGAAAGCAGGCACATATGACATCTCAATGTTTAAGCGCGGGGATCTTCTGGAGGTTCCCCGAACGCTCTTCACACATTTTGGGATCTACCTGGGCAACAACCGTGTGGCTCACCTCATTCCTGACTTCCTGCCCGTTATCTCATCTGATGAAAGCGCCATCTCTGCGATGGTGACCAACAACCGGCTGATCCTGGGCGCGATCGTGAAAAAGGCCAGCGTTCGAGTGGACTCTGTGGAGGACTTTGCATATGGAGCTGAGATTCTGGTGAACAGCATGGACAGGGTGTGCAGCCGGCCGCCGCTCCACGGTGAAGAAGTGGCCAGGCGAGCGGAGAAGCTGATTGGATCCGTGGAGTACAGTCTGCTGTGGTTCAACTGTGAACATTACGTCATGTTCTGCAGATACGGAACCAGCATGAGCTTTCAGACCTTCCAGGTACAACATCACACCCCAAAGCATACATTCTGAAAAACATCTCCCATTGTGTCCTACTCTCGCATGGCCACTTCATATAGGACTTGAGTCCATATGTGCACTTTCAGGACTTTACATGTTGAACTGTGTTTTCGTGTTTTTCACAGAAACACGTGTGGGACCGTGGAATCTGTGGATAAAAACTTAAAACTAAACCAAACTAGAGCAGCTAAACTCTGAGTGTGAGAACCTCAGTCTTCCTTCATGCAGTCATGCACATAAACCCACAGTAGCGTCATTTTACATGTTTATAACTGATCATATATATATATATATATATATATATATATATATATATATATATATATATATATATATTTATTTATTTATTTTTAAAACATTGGGGGTTTTTTGTTAGTTTTTTACAGCATGGTTCAGTAGAAGCTTCAGTTTAAATGCAGGGATGTTTGTTGTTTGTCGACACCTTTTGGCTTGCAGTTCTGCTCATCATTCTGCGGTTTTAAAATGAGAAATGTTGAAACAAGTACCGGAGAGATGGGGGATTATTAAATGTAACAACAGCAAGACAGGAAATGAGTCGTTATCACTTAATCTTCACTTGTTCAGTGAGGAAGTTGGCACGAGGAAGTGTGTGTCACTCCTATGAACCCAAGTGATGACATGTTCTCAGATATTTTAATGCTGAATATCCAGAAATCAAGATGTGCCTCAAGATTTCATTTAAGTAGTTACATGTTAATAAAATTCAAGACAATAGCTTTTTTTAGCTGGCTAATAATTCTATCTTTATTGATGGTTATTTAACTTGACTGAGGTTGAGATTTTATGCTCTGTATATGATTCAAATATTCAATTCAATTCAGTTTCATTTATCTAAAACTTTTAACAAAAGACATTGTCCCAAAGAAGCTTTATAGAAATCTACAGATGTAAATTTAGGTCCTAATCAACAAACCAGAGGTGACGGTGGTGAGGAAAATCTCCCTGAGGCGACACGAGGAAGAAACCTTGAGAGGAACAGGACTCAAGAGAACCCGTCCTCATCTGGGTGACACCGGACAGTGAATCATTACTGTGTGTGTGTGTGTGACTGAGTGTGCGAGTGAGTGTGAGTGAGTGTGTGCGAGTGAGTGAGTGTGTGTGTGTGTGTGTGTGTGCGAGTGAGTGTGTGTGTGCGAGTGAGTGTGTGTGAGTGTGTGTGTGTGTGTGCGAGTGAGTGTGTGCGAGTGAGTGTGTGCGAGTGAGTGTGTGCGAGTGAGTGTGTGAGTGAGTGAGTGAGTGTGAGTGAGTGAGTGAGTGTGTGCGAGTGAGTGTGTGTGCGAGTGAGTGTGTGCGAGTGAGTGTGTGAGTGTGGGAGTGAGTGTGGGAGTGAGTGTGTGTGTGAGTGAGTGTGTGTGCGCGAGTGAGTGTGCGCGAGTGAGTGTGCGCGAGTGAGTGTGCGCGAGTGAGTGTGCGCGAGTGAGTGTGCGCGAGTGAGTGTGCGCGAATGAGTGTGTGCGAGTGAGTGAATGTGTGTGTGTGTGAGTGAGTGTGCGAGTGAGTGTGTGTGTGACTGCGTGTGTGAGTGTGTGCGAGTGAGTGAGTGAGTGAATGTGTGTGTGTGTGAGTGAGTGTGTGAGTGAGTGTGGGAGTGAGTGTGTGTGTGAGTGAGTGTGTGTGCGAGTGAGTGTGCGAGTGTGCGCGAGTGAGTGTGCGCGAGTGAGTGTGCGCGAGTGAGTGTGTGCGAGTGAGTGTGTGCGAGTGAGTGTGCGAGTGAGTGTGTGTGTGTGTGTGACTGCGTGTGTGAGTGTGCGAGTGAGTGAGTGAATGTGTGTGTGTGTGTGTGTGTGTGCGAGTGAGTGAGTGTGTGTGTGTGTGTGACTGCGTGTGTGTGTGCGAGTGAGTGTGTGCGAGTGAGTGAGTGTGTGTGTGTGTGTGTGCGAGTGAGTGTGTGTGCGAGTGAGTGTGTGCGAGTGAGTGTGTGCGAGTGAGTGTGTGTGTGTGCGAGTGAGTGTGTGCGAGTGAGTGTGTGTGTGACTGCGTGTGTGAGTGTGTGCGAGTGAGTGAGTGAGTGAATGTGTGTGTGTGTGAGTGAGTGTGGGAGTGAGTGTGGGAGTGAGTGTGGGAGTGAGTGTGTGAGTGTGGGAGTGAGTGTGGGAGTGTGTGAGTGTGTGTGTGTGAGTGTGTGTGTGTGAGTGTGTGCGAGTGAGTGTGCGCGAGTGAGTGTGCGCGAGTGAGTGTGTGCGAGTGAGTGAATGTGTGTGTGTGTGTGTGAGTGAGTGGGAGTGAGTGTGCGAGTGAGTGTGTGTGTGACTGTGTGTGCGAGTGAGTGAGTGAGTGAATGTGTGTGTGCGAGTGAGTGAGTGAGTGAATGTGTGTGTGCGAGTGAGTGAGTGAGTGAGTGTAGGAGTGAGTGTGGGAGTGTGTGTGCGAGTGAGTGAGTGAGTGTGTGTGCGAGTGAGTGCGCGCGAGTGAGTGCGCGCGAGTGAGTGTGTGCGAGTGAGTGAATGGGAGTGAGTGTGTGAGTGAGTGTGTGAGTGTGTGTGTGTGTGAGTGAGTGAGTAAAGACACACAGTACTGGGTTTTGTGTACAGGATGTTGAGTGTGAGCAGAATAAGAAGAGATGCTGGGATGAGAAACAGTCTTTATGATTACAACAGTTAAAATATAAAGAGATCAGAAGATGAAGATGTATGTTTGCAGTTATTCAGCACGTTACTGCTGTGGTTCAGACACATCATCTCCCACATCATTTACCAAAGTTAAAATTGCACATTTTCAAACTGCAAGATATTAAGTTCTTGACATTATTTATAGGTGAGGTTTTTGGCATTGTTGAGGTTTGGATTAAACTCGTTCCGTTTCAGTGAGCAGTCAAACAGATTAATAATTATAAGAATTTAATGATGAATATAATAAATTGTGTGATGTGATTTGCTGCACAGCAACTAAACAATGACGGGCGGCTGTGCTTTAGAGCACCAGAGAAGTGTTTTATCTCCATCTGGTGTTCAATCAAAATTAAAACCCTGTCCACTTCACCAACTATTTCTGAGAAACTATCCTGGGAATTCGAGTGATATATAATTTTAAAATCTTCTTCTGCTTCCTTAATATGTCTAATATTACTCCTTTTTAGTGACTTAAGTGTATAGATGAATTAAATGTATATTACATTACACCAGCGTTCTTCTGCCTGCAGCCCTGCAACCTGAAACACACGACTTCATCCATTTACTGTTCCTGTAATGTTCTATTTGCACATCATCTTGTCCCAAGTCTCAAAGTTACTGAACACGCCTTCTCTTCTCCATTCTCCTCTCATCTCTTCTCTTCTCGCAGTTCTGTAAAAGTGTCCGGAGGATGGTGTTCAGTAGGACCAGCTCGTTCCTGAGTCTTGTGATGGGTGTGTTCATTACGGTGTTTCTGGGCAGTGTGTCGATGTCTGGAGTGTTACTCATGCTGATCATCCCCTTCACCATATGGATGGCATCGTGACTCTAAAGGTTAATACAGACCATGGTCTCCATGTAACTTTTTGCATTGTTATTACTGAACACTTGTGTAGATTAGGAGTTATCACTGTGTTCATCTCACTACTGATATCCATTAGTGTAGAGAATAAAATCTACATCAAGCTGGTGAAAAGTTTCAAATTATGTGTCAACACTGAATCTTTTGTGAAAATATCTGAAATAATTTATTTTTATTATGTACAATAAACTGGGCAGCACAGTGGTGTTCTTCCTTCACAGTTCCTGGTTCCATCTAGAGCTCAGGTTCTTCTCATGTGGGTTTCCTCTCGGTTCTCTGACTTCCACCTAGCTCCTAAAAGAATGGCAGTGTGTGGACTGGCTAAGATACATTACCACTAAGTGTGCATGAATGAGTGAGTGTGTGTGTGTGTGTGTATGTATGTGTGTGTGTGTGTGTGTGACACACATCATATCCATGGAGTATTCCTGCCTCACACCCAGAGTTCCCGGGATAGACTCCGAATACACCACCACACTGACCAGGATAAAGTAAATGAATGTATGCAATGTTTCTGAACAAATAAATAATATAAATGTTTTATTATTATTAATTTGTGGTGATTTTTCTTTTGTCTCTGTCTCAACCAGCACACTTTATATTAAATTCTTTATACAGCTACTGTGTTTATGGTACACTGAGAAAACCCTATGTGTTTGGAAATAAATTATAAGACCAATGTGTGAATAAATAACATTTATTTCTTTATATATAAAGATGGATTTTGCACCTCACGGTCTTAATGATTTTAGAAACATTAAATAAAAATAAATTGAAACTATAAATGCAAAAAGTCAAAATAAATCCGAGGAAGTGCTTTCAATTAAATGCCAGATTAAAGATATAATACAGTATTATAGTATAGTATATAATACAGTAGTGCAGTAGTATATAATACAGTAGTATAGTAGTGCAGTAGTATATAATACACTAGTATAGTAGTACAGTAGTGCAGTAGTATATAATACAGTAGTGCAGTAGTATATAATACAGTAGTGCAGTAGTATATAATACAGTAGTGCAGTAGTGCAGTAGTATATAATACAGTAGTATATAATACAGTAGTGCAGTAGTATATAATACAGTAGTACAGTAGTGCAGTAGTATATAATACAGTAGTGCAGTAGTATATAATACAGTAGTGCAGTAGTATATAATACAGTAGTACAGTAGTGCAGTAGTATATAATACAGTAGTACAGTAGTGCAGTAGTATATAATACAGTAGTGCAGTAGTATATAATACAGTAGTGCAGTAGTATATAATACAGTAGTATAGTAGTGCAGTAGTATATAATACACTAGTATATAATACAGTAGTGCAGTAGTATATAATACAGTAGTGCAGCAGTATATAATACAGTAGTGCAGTAGTGCAGTAGGATATAATACAGTAGTACAGTAGTGCAGTAGTATATAATACAGTAGTGCAGTAGAATATAATACAGTAGTATAGTAGTGCAGTAGTATATAATACACTAGTATAGTAGTACAGTAGTGCAGTAGTATATAATACAGTAGTGCAGTAGTATATAATACAGTAGTGCAGTAGTATATAATACAGTAGTGCAGTAGTGCAGTAGTATATAATACAGTAGTACAGTAGTGCAGTAGTATATAATACAGTAGTGCAGTAGTATATAATACAGTAGTATAGTAGTGCAGTAGTATATAATACACTAGTATATAATACAGTAGTGCAGTAGTATATAATACAGTAGTGCAGTAGTGCAGTAGTATATAATACAGTAGTACAGTAGTGCAGTAGTATATAATACAGTAGTGCAGTAGTATATAATACAGTAGTGC
>JAFFST010038015.1:0-13235 GCA_022414735.1 Noturus placidus
CTGTGTGTTGAGTTATTTTGAGGGGACAGCAAATTTACACTGTTACACAAGCTGTACACTCACTTATTTTATTTGTTTGACAGTTTTACAATTGACCTTTTAAAACTATTAAACCAGTTAAGACCTGTGGTAGATTTGTGGTCAATTTTAATCGCATGCTTTGACAAAATAATTTTTTAATTTCTCTCTTGATTTTCAACACCAGCAAAGCTACATATTTCTACTTTATGATTTGTAGCATTTTTAACCCCTTGATATGACAATACTTTAACTTTTTTCAAAGAAAACAGCGGCCAGAATGAAAGTGAACGAAATTATATGTATGTGTGTGTGTGTGTGTGTGTGTGTGTGTATATATATATATATATATATATATATATATATATTTAAATATACTATTTCTGTTCCTAGTGGTGCTGACAAATCCTTATTTTGTTTCCTTTCACCATGTGTTTGGTCAAAAAAGTAAATAATTAACGGCAGAGTAATTAACTAACATTTTTTGTCAACGATGTGATTATTTGTGTTGCTTAGCAGCTGTGCTTGTTATGAAGCATGCTTACTTCTATTCATGCACATGTTTAAATCAGTTCTTGTTTCAATAGTAACAGCTCAATCACATGGACTTGTATAACCCAAAGCCAATAAATAAATGGAAATTGAGAAAACATGTTTAAAATGTATAATTGTTGATATTGTGAAACTGTCTTATGGAAGGAGTCTCCAGTATCAATACTTTGTAACAGTCAGTAAGTTTTCCCCCATGGGAGAGTGTTCAGGAGAGCGGATTATTATCTTTTGGAGTTTTAGATTATAGTTCAGTAAAGTATTTGTACTTTTGGTGTTCATTTCAGTTTGAACTTCAATGTAAATCCAGATTAAAACATGACTGGGTGTACAGTTAATAAGACCAAAAAAAAAATACTACCAAGAAACCGCAAAGCGCACAGGTCCTGAAGATTTTCCCGTGGTCATCGTTTGACTGTTACAAAGAGCAGACACTGCTGAATCTATCCATAAATGCTAAATAACCGCCTCCTTACAGCTTCACCACATCATCAATGACAGGTTTTTAATTTATTTACGTAGCGTGTCTGACATACCGGCCCCTGTGTAAGTTGAAGTGAAAATTAATGCATTAATATAAAAATGTGGTTTATATTACAGTCGTGTCCGTAGTGTATGAATGTGTGTGAGTGTGTGTGTGATTGTGCCCTGCGATGGACTGGCACCCGGTCCAGGGTGTACCCCGCCTTGTGCCCCATGCTCCCTGGGATAGGCTCCAGGTTCCCCCGTGACCCTGATAAAGGAGTAAGCGGTTGAAGATGGATGGATGGATGGATGGATGACGGTCAAACTATGATGTCATAGAACCTTTTGACCAATCAGAATCTATTTTTTATTTAATGAAAACTTATGCATCCCTCACCTGTATGTCAGTGAACGTTATCAAGTAGCACCAGACCTTTTAAAATATATAAGGTATTTTATTGTTTTTTTAGAGCAAAATAAGAAGTAAAATTAAGAGCTCAAACTTCTCAGTCTTTCTTTTTTCCTAAATTTGATTAAAATTCCCAAAATTAAAATGTCATACCTTGGTTTCACCGGTGTTACATAATTAAAATATAATGCCATTTATAAAAAAATGACTTCTCAGATGTAATTGTTTTCATGCCGCTCATATTCACGACCTTGCTTTTTGGCAGTATGTGGAACAAGTCAAGAAGGGCACATTTCATTTAATAGGATCAGCGAGAAAACTCTCTCTTTATTGTATTTTTCTTGAAAAAAAAAAAACCTTCTTCCTTTTTGTAAGTCTCTGGTGTTAACATTTTCGTAACTATGTACACGGGAAGAAAGTAGAAGCACTGCATTAGGTACAGCTCGAAATCCTACTAGAGATAACAAAAAAAAAAAAAAAACCCTTTGAAATAAAAAATCAGAGAAAGTTTACATTACCCATTAGTAGTAAGACATTGTCTGAAGTGCAATGGTATAGCTCGGATGAGTTTAAAAGTGGAAAAATGAAATAAAAATACTCTATCTTAAACAGTTATATCTTTACAGAAAGTAGAGACACATTTTCTGGTGTATTTAAAGCAGTAGAAACATATTTACATATAGCCATTCTCATATATTTATTTATATATATATATTTATATATATATATAATATTTATATAGAATCTTTTTCATCATATATATAATCAGCACCAGTACAAAATAAAAGGCGAAAAAAAAAAAAAGACAACATCGATGACTGACGGAAATGACGAACAGAAAAACGACACGTTGTGTATGACTTGGTCCCGGATACGTTGTGATATTAGAAGGAGGATGGAGAGAGCGGGCCACACCTCCCCGATCACGGTTATTACAATAGCAAGAGCAATATTGTAACACTTTCACTCTCTAAAAGACTGCAGACGCGGCGGATGGTTCCTCCTTCCGATAACAACAATGACATGAAATAAAAATAGACGCGGTCTTCGTATTACATTCCTCAGAGACTTAAGACAATCAGGCTAGAGAGAAAGATTTACTAGGTCACTGAATAAGGGACGGATCTGCAATGTTTTTTTTTTTTCTTTTTCCTTTTTATCAGCAATAAAGTACATGAAACACTCGTCGGAATTCATAAATCATCATAACTGTGCTTGTGATTGTAGTATTTAGATCATTACTTGTAAGCATTGTTATTAACTCATAAAATAAATTACTATTAAATTGCTATGAGTTATGAGTCTGTGAAAAGCACGACTTCTGATAATTAATCAGTTAGACAATATATTGTAAAAGTGAAAACATATTATTATCAGGGACTTTTAAATTATTATCGCTAGCTTTAAATGTCGTTTGTCTTAGCTGTGGAAGTGGCTTATCGTGATTACACAATGTCACGTGCAGAGTGCACATTTATAACGCCATTAAAAGCAGTCCGTACAGGATTCCGGCGTTTTTTGTTTTTGTTTTTTGTAATTGTTGTGGCCAAAATGAATTGTTGTGGCTACTTGAATTGGCGAAATTGCAACCGCGTGAACTTGCTTTGCACGGTCTTTCACAGTGATGTTTGTTTGTGAATGAAACCATTTAGCTGTACTCATGTTCGACGTACGTGAATCGAAGAGGGCTTTGGCTAAATGCGTGTTGTGATGAGATCACACGACGGGTCTTGGCCCGAATATGCGTTAATTTTGAATATGGCCGAGTTTACTTAATTCTGCATTGCTTTCTGCTATCGAAAAATCACGAAATCATGGAGGGACTGTAGAGTTCCATTATCTTGAAAATTTATATCAACACTAGTAACAAATTCATTCATTCAGATGCATGCTGGGAAAACATCTTGGAAGGGACACCAGTCCATTCAAACACTAGAGGTAATTTAGTGTAGCCAATCCTCCTGTTTCGTGCTTTTTGTATGTATCGGACAACCGGGAAGAAACCTCCATGACCATGGGCGAACATACGAAACCCCACCTAGACCAAAACCTGAGCTCAGGATCGACGTAACATCAATATCACTGCTTAAATGACTCTCATTTAAAAAGGTTTGGTAATAAATAAGCATTCTTATGTTTATTGGAACAATTGATAACTTTTAATCTACACTTGCCATTTCACCTGCTTTGATCTGTAATTGATGTTTCTGTATATCCTAAAGTTTATAATAGTTAAGAAACTTAAAATAATGACATTAAAAGAACTTGACAGTCAGTTGTGACATGCTTTATCAGACATTATTGGAGTTTCTTACAAATACGATCATTTTCAATTTTATGAAGCATTATGAGCACAGTTATAAAGTTTTATGAATATAGCCTTCATGAACCGCGTAAAGAATGTACTGACAGTAACTGATGGCTTTTTGCTCGGAATGAAGGCAGGCAGTGACGCTGTGTCAAACCCGATAGAACAAACACAACACTTCAAGAACCTGTTTTACATGAACAATTCAATTCAAGGGTGTGAACATTTTTATCTGATACATAACAACAGATTACAGTTGATCAGAAGAAAAGTACTACCCAAGCTCTTAGTCCTCGACTGCTCAGCGTTAGGCTTTGAATAAAAGCATCTGGAAAATGAATAATAGGAAAGAAATTATCTGTAGTGATGTCAAATGATTTGTAATGTATTGTTTTTTTCTCCTGAACATAGAAAGCGAACAGACAAGTGATCATTCCTGTTTTCCCATTGCTATGTGAAAGCCTGAACTGCCACAAGTCACTTGTGGAAGCTGTTGCATTCGAAGGTTGGATCTGAAATTTGTGTTTGGCTGCACGTTGCTTAAGAGGACTGTGAGTTTCTGGCCCATGTGGGAGACGACGCTATGCTTGTGTTCCTAGCTGCCATATGAGAAAACATAATGTCCTCCAGCCTTCATATTTTAGGTGGAGAGACAAATTTGTAGCTGCCAAGTCTCTTCGATTAGATAAAGCACACAAACACTGGTGATGCATGTGCTGAGAGTAAAGACGGCGAGATGTTTCGCTGTGAAGTTTGCAGAATGAACACAGGGGAAGTTGAACTGCTGGCTCTTTGACTCACTATCAGAGCAAAGGGATTTAATGGTGAGGTGATGGTGCTGTTGTGTTTTTAATTATTATTATTTTTTTTTACAAACTCTCTCTCACTCTCTCTCTTTCTCTCTCTCTCTCTCTCTCTCTCTCTCTCTCTCTCACACACACACACACACACACACACTTCAGAATTAATTATTGACTAAACAGACAGAGTTGAGAGCAAAACCAACATCTGATCTAAACACTGGGCAGAAATCTTTCTATTTCACAAGTAATTTAGGTTTTACACTGTGTCGTCCCTAGAAAAGTCTGGAAAAGATGACGAAGAAAAGATGATGAAGGGCGCAGGACGAAGTCTAAAGAGACTTGGCTTCTAGCTAGTATCGGATCTTAGAGATTGTTGGTTTAAATATAGTGACATCACACATACAATACACAACATGTAATAATCTCCCCATTATATTAAATGGAAACAATAAACAAAACTTTTTGAAACTAAACCAAGAACGAACACACCGTCTAGAAATGATTTTCATTTTTCTTTTTGGAAAAACAAACAAACAAACAAAAAAAAAACACTTTTCCGGCCCATCCCTAAGGAACCCCCACCCCAAAACATTTTCCACATTGGCTATTGGCTGGGGAAAAATTCCTCCATCCAACCGTCCGTCGAGTCCAGCTCTGCACTGTCTGACAGGCCAAACGAGACCCCACTTCCGGTCCCTGACTGGCCAGCATAACCGTAAGCCAAGTCTTGGCTTGATGTCCGTTGGTAGCCTTGTGTCTGCCCGCTTGGTATATAGGCCCCTCCACCTGGTCCGGCCCCTGCCATGGCCTGCGTGGAGCCCTGTCCAAAAGCAGCCATGTTGGGCACGGCCTGACCCATACCTGACATTGCCAATCCACGCGGCTGATTGGTCCTTGGTTGGCCTGCCATGTGAGGCATCATGGGTCCACCCATGCTTGCTGGGTTTATGGCTCGTGGGTCTACCATGCCCTGGCCACCCATTCCTTGGCTGAAATGCTGCTTGGGCATCCTTGGTGGCTGCCCACCTTGCATGGCGTATGCAGGGTTACTGTTAAACGCCACCATGTCGTTTGTAGTCCTTCCACTCATGGCCTGCATATTCTGCTGCTGGGGCCATCCCTGACCTCCACCTCCCATCATGCTTTGCAGTCTTTGAGCCTGGGCTTTGACCATTGGCTGCCCAGCTGGCTTCATCTGCTGCTGAGAGAGGGCAGGGTTCATCATCATACCCTGTCCATATCCGCTTCCAGCTCCTCCTCCCACCATTCCCTGTCCCCCTGTGCCTGCAGGTCTCTGTGCCATGGCCATGCTTGCCTGGTTGGGGTGATGCTGCGGCTGGAGCATCTGACCCATTCCCGAATTCATGCCCTGGTACATGGCTGCCTGTGTTCCTGCCTGGCTTCCATAGGCCATGCCCATCTCGCCCTGAGTGGGCATGGGACCAGGGTTCTGAACTGGTGCCATCTGTAGCATGCCTTGGTTCTGCTGCTGTTGCTGTTGTAGGAGGCGAGCGTTCCTCATGCTCTGAAGCGCCTGGTTCCTCGCTGCCATCTCCTGCTGTGTGCCTAGCCAAGCACAGAAAAACATTACGTCATGTTTAGAGGAATATTAAATTAATATTTCAAACAAATATCATTAACTCTGAATTGAAAGCTCCTGGGGTTCAATTAAAGCTCAACTGTATAACACTATATGTTTAGCAATGTATTAAAATTCCTAAATAAGTAAAGAAACAGAAAACCAAGATTAGTAATTCAACTCTGCATGAAACATACAGACACAAGCACGGCAAATCAGCAGCGCAGCCGTGTAATGCGATGCATGGTGAGACTCTATTCATTTGGAAAGGCTCCATCAATCCTGATAGTCCATTCCAAGGCAGACTGAAATTGTGCAGGGAAATTTGGGAGGAGGGCAAGTTGCCATGACAACAAGCGATGTGAGGGAGAAAGTTCAGTGCTGCCAATAAATATATAAAGAAATAAACAATCAAATAAGCAAACAGAGGCAGTTGATGTTTTAAAAAGAGGATGCTGAGGGGAGTGAGCACAGGCTGGACTTGAGCCTAGTGATGAATTCCACTTTCATTATAGGAGAGAGGGAGAGAGAGAGAGAGAGCAGGAGAGAGAGTATATTCAAGTATATTATTCAGGAACTACAGTGAAAACAGGAATGTATTCATGGGAGTGTGGAATGTCTGGACCTAGGTCTTAAGAATTTAACAGGTTAAAATTACGAAGTTGTACGTCTACTCTGAGGCTAACTCAGTTGTAGTAGATGTTTAGTGGATTCAGCTCAAGGCGTAAATGATGTAATAAATGATGTAAACCAATCAAACATATCAAAACTGTTGAGTCTTTTGCATTTATTAATTACTGTATGTTATGCAAATGTTCTAGAATCCTGACAAAACCGGCCAATGTCCCAACAAAAGAGGTGTGGCCTCTGTACCCGTCAGTCTCATTAAATGTGGTTGGGCCTTTGTACTGGTTAGTTAAAGTTAGTCACTTTATCTGTCAATCCCAGTAAAGGTGCATGAGCTCTGTGCCCATCAGTCCCAGTAAAGGGGGCTGCGGCCTCTGTGCCTGTCAGTCCTGGTGAAGAGACATGGGCTCTGTGTCTGTCAATCCCAGTGAAGGATACATGGGCTCTGTGTCTGTCAGTCCCAGTGAAGGATACATGGGCTCTGTACCCCTCAGTCGCAGTGAAGGGGGCATGGGCTCTGTGCCTGTTAGTCCCAGTGAAGGAGGCATGGGCACTGTACCCCTCAGTCCCAGTGAAGAGGCATGGACTCTGTGCCTTTCAGTCCCAGTGAAGGATGCATGGGCTCTGTACCTCTCAGTCCCAGTGAAGGATGCATGGGCTCTGCACCCCTCAGTCCCAGTGAAGGACGCATGGGCTCTGTGTCTGTCAGTCTCAGTGAGGGGGCATGGGCTCTGTGCCTGTCAGTCCCAGTAAAGTGGCATGGGTTCTGTGCCTGTAAGTCACATTGAAGGATGCATGGGCTCTGTGTCTGTCAGTCCCAGTAAAGTGGCATGGGCTCTGTCCCTGTCAGTCCCAGTAAAGTGGCATGGGTTCTGTGCCTGTCAGTCACATTGAAGGATGCATGGGCTCTGTGTCTGTCAGTCTCAGTGAGGGGGCATGGGCTCTGTGCCTGTCAGTCCCAGTGAAGGATACATGGGCTCTGTACCTCTCAGTCGCAGTGAAGGGGGCATGGGCTCTGTGCCTGTTAGTCCCAGTGAAGGAGGCATGGGCACTGTACCCCTCAGTCCCAGTGAAGAGGCATGGACTCTGTGCCTTTCAGTCCCAGTGAAGGATGCATGGGCTCTGTACCCCTCAGTCCCAGTGAAGGATGCATGGGCTCTGCACCCCTCAGTCCCAGTGAAGGATGCATGGGCTCTGCACCCCTCAGTCCCAGTGAAGGAGGCATGGGCTCTGTGCCTGTCAGTCCCAGGAAAGTGGCATGGGTTCTGTGCCTGTCAGTCACATTGAAGGATGCATGGGCTCTGTGTCTGTCAGTCTCAGTGAAGGATGCATGGGCTCTGCACCCCTCAGTCCCAGTGAAGGAGGCATGGGCTCTGTGTCTGTCAGTCTTAGTGAGGGGGCATGGGTTCTGTGCCTGTCAGTCCCAGTGAAGGAGGCATGGGCTCTCTGCCTGTCAGTCCCAGTGAAGGAGGCATAGGCTTTGTACCCATCAGTCCCAGTAAAGGAGGCATGGGCTCTGTGCCTGTCAGTCCCATTGAAGGATGCATGGGCTCTGTGTCTGTCAGTCCCAGTGAAGGGGCATGGGTTCTGTGTCTGTCAGTCCCAGTGAAGGAGGCATGGGTTCTGTGCCTGTCAGTCCCATTGAAGGAGGCATGGGCTTTGTACCTGTCAGTCCCAGTGAAGGGGCATGGGTTCTGTGTCTGTCAGTCCCATTGAAGGGGCATGGGTTCTGTGTCTGTCAGTCCCAGTGAAGGAGGCATGGGCTCTGTGCCTGTCAGTCCCATTGAAGGATGCATGGGCTCTGTGCCTGTCAGTCCCAGTGAAGGAGGCATGGGCTCTGTGCCTGTCAGTCTCAGTGAAGGAGGCATGGGTTCTGTGCCTGTCAGTCTCAGTGAAGGGGCATGGGCTCTGTGCCTGTCAGTCCCAGTGAAAGGGCATGGGCTTTGTGCCCTGTCCATCCGAGTGAAGGAGGCGTGGGCTCTGTACTCATCAGTCCCAGTAAAAGGCCTGTTGCCTCTGTACCTAGCAGTCCTATTGAAGGAGGCATGACCTTTCATTCCTTAAATCTGACACTTTTTTATTACTAAAATTGAACTCTTTGCACAAAAATAAATCACAATACACCAAACCAAAATCAAAAGGCCGTTGTCTAGTGTGTTTCATATATCAGAGTGTTTCTCACATATCAAGATGCACTGCATCCATATTGTCTTAGACTGACATATACACACCCCAAAACTCTCTTAAGAGAAGATGTGGTCCAAAACTATATCAACAGTGTGTAGGCCTGATTACTCCTGTAGAATATAACAACATTGTCCAGATTTTAGTCAGCGTGGCTTTAGAGCCTACCCTGATTACGGGGTGAAGACTAGACAGAGATGCTCATTTGCAGCTGACTTCAACATTGTGCATCGTTCAACAAACCTGAAAATGTCTAATGTGAGACAGACACACACACACACACACACACACACACACTCCCCAGGTCCCATTCCCACTGATGGCTCTGACTGAGAGGGTATTTCCCACCGGAGCTACATCTAACATGGTTTCCATGGCAACGTGACAGAACAATCAATAGACACACTTCCCTTCAGGGTATGTATGTGTTTGTGTGTATGGGTTTGGGGGGGATGTGCTTTACATTTCATACAGTTTTCCTGCTGTGTTTGCTTCTGTATATGCTCACATGCGTAAATGTGCATGAGTGCTTGTCTAGGTGTTAAAGGAGTAGAAGTGTAACAGAGTGTGCACGAGTATTTGTACTCTCTCATTTGCTCAGGAGGAGGCAGGAGCAGTCGGTGCACTTGACAAAGTAGCAATTTGAAGACTAAAAGAGTGAATGATCCGCTGTGAGAAGAGTGAAATAAACAAATGAACTCTGCAATGAAGAGGGCAATGGAACACACACAGGAGCCAACAGGACAAACTTCCCTTTGGCATGTTCTCCTTTTAGTCAAAAAGCTCTGGCTAAATTACCTTTGTCCCTTGATGCAGTGAAAAGGTGCAGAGTGAAAATATATTTGAAATATGTTGTGCTTTATTCTAGATTATTTTGTTCAGACTACACAGTTTGTGTCCTAATAGTGATATTACATGAAAGTAGTTCATTTCCAATCGACAATTAACCGTAGTCTCTCTGTTTTTCCCCAAATAGTATTCTACTGGACTTATAATAGACTAAATGCTGTAGATTGTACAGTGCCATTATGTTATGCCCTATGTAGTGAGCACATGTAGTGAAAAGGGTAACTAATTTGTACTCACCCTGGGCTTTTCTGTGTAAAGATGAATTGAAGATGGTGCATAAGTAGCATAAGAATAGTCAAATTTAGGTCAAGATCAGTGACAACAAATCATTAATGTCGCTAAATTTAAATAAATAAATAAATAAAATAAATAGAAACATTAAAATTTAGGACAAAATGGCACTGCGTCGTTGTGATTTTTGTTGTTGTTGTTGTTGTTGAAAAACGGATTAAAAGTGAGACAGTTTTCAACTTCCATAGCTAATATAAATGAATGGTGTAGTGCTGAAGTACTCAATCTTCTCAAGGAATTGAACATTTAAATGCATTTCGTCGAGGAAATTCACAACCCTAAAACACATTGCTGATTATCTGTATTACAAATCCATAGAGTTCATGTACTAAACACATAGAAGTGGGTATGTAAGCACGTTCAGTGGCAATGGATGAAATATGTGGAATGTGATTGTGTGCTCATGTCTTTGTTTCTTACCTTGAAACTGTTGGAGAGGATACGGGTTTCTCTGTGCTTGACTCATCTGCCTTGGGAGATGCTGCTGCTGCTGCTGTAACTGCAAACAAACACACTGTTAGTACACACACACTTCAAGCACACTCCTCACAACTACGGCTACAGATTAAAGTGCACAAAAGAGGAGCAGGTGAGCTCATGCGAGGGAACAGCTTAAACCATAACGCTAATGTAGATTCAGGAAAATGGTGCAGATCCTTGGAGAAGTGGGCTAATTTTAAGTCGTGTTTCTCTGAGCGTGTGCTGTGTCGGTTAGAAAATCAGAACCGTTTACGCCCAGAAGACAGAGGTGTGTGATCACCGTCCAATATCTGTTAAGAGTCTCTTTAGCAGCATATTCTCAGAGATAGAAGAGAGAGGAAATTAAAACAGCAGGTGGTGTGTGTGTGTGTGTGTGTGTGTGTGTGTGTGTGTGTGTGTGTGTGTGTGTGTGTGTGTGTGTGTGAGAGCACATTTGCTAACACATTACTTTGATCTGTCTCACTTTAAGTGCGCCTAAGTGGATAGTCTTTTGTTAAAACATTACCAACATATAATAAAAAAGTAGTCAATTGGGTGTATTTAGGGATAAAATATGCAAGAGGTAAGCAGTAGAACTAAGAAAACAGAGATAAATATTCCACACACAAAAAAAGCCACTACGGTCTTTTCTGTACATCAATTGCAAAAGTGTTTGTACGCTAACATTTTTGTTGTTTATTTCAGCATCTTGGATCTCAACTGGACCAGACTAGGAGATTAAAGCGCAGAAAGTCTAAAGTGGGTGAAACATACAGGAGGAATCCTGCTCTCTTTACTCGCACAGCCCAATTTCATGAGACCAATATGGAATTATGTTAAAATGTTGAATATTCTGTAACCTAAAGCCGTCACGAAACCCTGTGTAGCTAGCTGCGTGTTTTCGCTGGCCTTGTGTCAGTCCTGTTCCTGCTTTTTCAGTTCCTGCTTGGGAGCTTGTTTGCTGTAACCTCATTATCACTCGGTTTGAATCAATTTTACTGCAGATCAGAGCCAAAACAAAACACACGACAGGGTCGCTATCCAGCTGCGTCCTCGGTTGTTCGACAAACCAGATTAAAGTCCTGGATTCTGAGCTGAAAGTCAGTGCATTTACATGGACAACAATAATCCAATATTAACCCAATTAAGACGATACTGTGATTAAGAAACTACCATGTAAACATCAATTTTTAATTACCTTAATCTGATTAAGGTCATACTCGAAGTAAACACAAACTGAATTAAGACGTGTGGAGTATTCCTATTTTAGTCGCATTATGGACGTGTATTAACATACATGTAAACACCTTAATCACATTATGAACGTTGTGTGAATTTTCACCGCATTTTACGACACGACACAATCATTTTCTGCTCTCCGGACCTGCATGATCGGTCTCGGAGGTCCTACTTCTGGATGGAGCTCTCATCTGCTCCAAATCCAGACTGCTGGGACTAAGGCTTTTCAAAGCCAAACAGATTACATTTAAAGCAATAATTGTCTCTTTAAGAATGTCTGTTGTTACCCAGATGAGGATGGGTTCCCTTCTGAGCCTGGTTCCTCTCAAGGTTTCTTCCTCCTAAAACATCTTAAGGAGTTTTTCCTTGCCATTGTCGCCACTCAGTGTCTTGCTCAGTTGGGATAATTTCTCACTTTTACTGTGTATGTACTGTGTTTGTATTCCTGTAAAGCTGCTTTGAGACAATGTCTATTGTAAAAAGTGCTATACAAATAAAATTGAATTGAATTGAATTGAATTGAATCACACACGGCAGTGCTCAACCGTTTGACTGCAAACAAGAGAGTACGACTGTGTCCCAAACCACATGCTTTTCAACTATAGGCCTGTAGTAGACGAAATAGATGTATTTCGGCTACTATACAGTAGCTAAGTACACGGTTTGGGAGGCAGCCCACAGCATGACAAATAGTTAACCGCACTTGACGCGTTTGTAAATTTATTTTATAAAAACACCCAAAACTGTATATGGTACCATAATGAAGATGAACTTTATGTTAGGGGAAATTCTGGAGGAACGTCGGACGGCGTGGCGCGGTGACATGATGACGTGTGCTGTTAATCGCTCTATGTTCTAACATGTAAAACGGATACATGAAAGGAATATTCTACAAGCGACTCATGTAAACACCTTAATCACATTATTGTCTTACTCAGAGTAAGGTCAATAATTAGATTACTGCTGTCCATGTAAACGAAGTCATTGTCAAGATTATAGCAAGCTTTGACATTGGCGTTTCTGCTCAGCGGATGCTTTTCTTTTCTCACGCCTTTCCGGGTAAACTCTAGAGACGGAACACGAGATCAGAAGTTTCTGAAATAGTTAAACCAGAACAGAGATCACACTTTTCCCCCAATCTGTTTGGCGTAATCATTAACTGAAGCTCTTGACCTGTATCTACATGATTTTATGGTATGCACAATGGTATGAATGAGCAGGTGTACAGGTGTTCCTGTTAGTGACCAGTGAGTGTATTTCAAAAATAACCCAGTTGAATGGTGAAACATACACATTGTCCACTTTAACCGGAACACCTGTATCCAGTCAGCCAATCATGTGGCAGCAGCGCTGTGCATAAAATCATACAGATACAGGTCAAGAGCTTGAAGAAAAAGTGTGATCTCTGTGACTTTAACAGTGACATGGTTGTTGGTGCCAGATGGGCTGGTTTGA
>JAFFST010038031.1:9290-19817 GCA_022414735.1 Noturus placidus
GTTCCGAAACACTTAAGTGTGACAAACATGCAAAGGAACAGGAAATGAGGAAGGGGGCAAACACTTTTTCACACCACTGTATATACACCGCGCACCTCCCAGCACACGGGCAGAAGACTAAATTTAGAATATAGTAGATTAGATTAGAATAGATTTGTTACCATAGTCATAGTCCATGTTAATTAGGTTATACATTAGATTTAGTCCATGCTGGTTTCTTCGCTACCAGTCCCTTGCTATTGTTTATGTTTCATGTTTAGTATATCAGCCCTGTTTTCCGTGACCACGACTTTGATTCCTGCCTTGCCCAGTGTATTTCTGTTTGCCGATCATCTGATCTTTAGCATGTTTCTGGATTACGTTTTTGGATTTACCCGCCTGTCTCTCTTCAATAAAACTGTTTACCCTGCGATTGCATCAGTCCCCAACTCCGTACGTCACGAGACGTGACAGTGGTGAGTGAATGTGAGCCTAACAGAAGGTTTTTTAGAATTCAGTCAATATTAATATGAATTAATAACATTCAGTAAGTTAACAAATCTTAGTTTAATCTTCAGAATTTAGTAAATGTGTTAATGTTAATTAGGAGTAATGTGTTTTCTGTTTATGAGACCAGTTACTGTGAAACAACTGGTTGAAATGGAGAGAATAAAGAATTTTATTTGCATTTCTTTCTGGATTGTTTTAAATTAATTATTATTAATTTATAAGAAGGCATGAACGGCAGAACTATCTGTATTGGCCGATATCACTCTGAATAATCAGTTACCGGTATCGACTGAGAAATTTAGTATTGGTGCATCTCTACTTTCTTTTTTTTTCCCCATTTATAATTTTTTAAATAATTTTTTATTGATTCTTATACACATTTAATTTATCAATTTGTATAGCGCTTTTTACAATAGTACATTGTCTCAAAGCAGCTTTACAGAAATATCATTTTACATTTACAAGCGACTTACTAATGAGAGCACATTCACACACCAATGGTAGCAGAGCTGCCATGCAAGGTGCTAGCTTGCCATTGGGGGCAACTTAGGGTTCAGTGTCTTGCCCAAGGACACTTCGGCATGGGATCACCCGGGCCGGGATTCGAACCGCCTACCCCACGGTTAGTGGATTAGTGGACAACCCGCTCTACCGACTGAGCCACAGCCGCCTCTTTTCAGAGTACAACAAAATATATCAATACAGAATCAATATTTTTAACCCAATAATAGCCCATCCCAGCCGATATCACTCTGAATAATCAGTTACCGGTATCGACTGAGAAATTTAGTATCAGTGCATCTCTACTTTCTACACTGAAAAAAAAGTCCATTAAATGAACACTCTCAACTAAGCTGAGGCTCAAACCCCAGTTGCTAATGAGCTTCAATAGCTTTAACCAGTTTATAAGTTTCAATACAAGAAACAGCGGCGTTTGGTTTTTAAAAGAATATATGTTGTATCAGCACATGTCCTGGAAGAACTACTGTATCTATTTGCAAGCCGTGTTTGATCAAATTAGTCTTTCCTGCGCCCATAGCATGTGTGACAATGCGTGATACCGCATGAAATCGCAGGAACCTCTTTCCTTTGATGTGCATTTTCCATGGCCACATCTGTACATATTCTACACAGAGCTATTCCAAACAGTGAGGGGTTTAAAACTGTAGGGATACATACCTTTAAAGCAGGGATTTGACTGACCGAGAATGTTTGCAAAGCCTGTCAGAATGGTTTTTACACCACCCTAAAGATAAATAAGAAAGAGATTTGCTATGGAAGAATATAATTTCTGGCTAAAACTGATGAATGTAAAATACAGTTTACAGTTACACTAAAAGTATTTCTTGACATACTATAATTAAAAAATAATAATAATTTAGAAAACGTGTGAAAATGATGCAATTTAATTGTTTTGCTAGTTCCTCAACATCAGGTTTCGCTTTAGATTAGTAGCATCATTTTGAAAGGCAGTCAGAGTGTAACCTGTTGGTAAATCATTGTAGAATTGGAACGGTGCATCTTCACAGCTCCCAGAAGGCTTTGCAGTACATGACATAGCACATCTAGGTCTGGAGAATTATTGGCCAGCAGCTGCAACTCCATAAGGCATATTTGTGGGAAGAGCAACAAGACTTGTCCAAAGCAATGTGAAATAGCATCAGATCCAAGCAAACGTTCCTCTACTGGGGCAAGCACTTCCATCTTCACACCTGAGAATAAGAGAAAATAATCATCTTTCTCACTCTTGTTTAGGTTTTTAAGACCATACTACAGACTTTCATGTATAATAATTATAATTATAATTATCAATTTGTATAGCGCTTTTTTACAATGGTACATTGTCTCAAAGCAGCTTTTACAGAAATATCATTTTTACATTTACAAGCGACTTACTAATGAGATCACATTCACACACCAATGGTAGCAGAGCTGCCAGCTTGCCATTGGGGGCAACTTAGGGTTCAGTGTCTTGCCCAAGGACACTTCGGCATGGGATCACCCGGGCCGGGATTCGAACCACCAACCCCACGGTTAGTGGATTAGTGGACAACCCGCTCCACCCACTGAGCCACAGCCGCCCTATACAATATACAGTATACAATTTCATGTACTTTCATGTACTGGCCCGATCTGCCAGATGGTGCGCTACAGTGAGCATGTTTAGGAAAATGGCCATAACTTTTGAACCATTTGTCACAGACTCAAGTGTCTTATATCTACGGAATCTGTGGGGCCATACGAACAAAAGAAATATCCTTGATTTCATTTATACCTGTAAAAATTTCCAGCCAACTTGGATTGATTGTAAAACCTACTTTTGCGAACCAGTCCTAGGTTTTTGTCCGATCTGACTGGAGCAAACCGGTCTCAGTATCAAAAGTTATCAAAAAAATTTATGAATTTTCGACTTGAGGTTGCTATGGTATACAAAAACACAGGAAGTAGGCTTGACCATATTTACATAAATGGCTATAACTCTTGAAAAAATGAGATATCTTCACCAAGTTTGGCATGCATATGTTTCAGGACAATCTATGGTTGGCCAGAAAATTGGCACAGTTGACACATGGTGGGGCTATAATACCGAAAAACCTGAAATTGGCTGTAACTTTGGAACTGTTGATTGACTTCAAAATTGACTCTCTCAGTTGCCATCACTGTCTATGAGCATATTCACGTATGTTGCAAAACAAGGCCGCCATCGACCAATCAAATTTCAGTAGCTACTACACAAAGTTACCAAAGGCTGATTAGAACAAAAATTGGTGGGCGTATTTGCCTCTTCATCTAAGAATGGTGCAAAGTTTTCAAGAAATCGGTCACTAGGTGGCGCGATCATGATTTTTTGTTGGTGTTAACGATTGTATATAACGAGAAACACAAGTAATATATATAAATGATCAGCCTTATCATTATAAACATATTTGCCTCAAGAAAACACAGACCTGTTTCCATCCTCCCTTTTTTTCCAAAATCCATGAAAGAGCTGTTTTCAATCAACTCAAAATTTTTCTCACACAGAACGATCTCCTGGACACCAAGCAGTCTGGCTTCAAAAGCAGTCACTCCATGGAGACTGATTTCAGTCACTGAAGCCTTACGACTAGCAAGAGCAACCACAAGATCATCTGTCCTCATTCTACTCGACCTCCCTGCTGCTATCGACACTGAATGGCTCTGCGCTGGGTGGAATCCTATCACTCAGACAGATCGTTCAATAGGTATTGTGGAGGGGAGGTATTTTTGAAACTCAGCAACTCACAACTGGGGTTCCTCAGGGGTCAGTTGTGGGTCCACTGCTCTTTTCAATTCATACTACATCTCTGGGGCAGGTGATTGAGTCTCATGGCTTCTCATATCATGCTTAGGACACTCAGTTCTATTTGTCCTTCCAGCCTGAGGATCCATCCGTCTCTGCACGAATTTCTGCTTGCCTGTCTGACATCTTGGACTGGATGAGGGAACACTACCTTTGGCAAAATCTGAGCTTCTCACCATCCCCTCAATCAAGCAGTAAGCCCCTCAATCAACCACAACCTCACTGGACAGCTTGGCTCAACCACACTCGAGCCAACCAGGACAGCCAGGAACCTTGGGGTGACTTTTGATGACTGCTTGACCTTTACAGACCACATTTCAACAACTGCACAGTCCTGTAGGTTCATTCTACACCAAGAGAAATCAGACCCTATCTTTCCGAACAGGCTACACAGCTACTAGTTCAGGTTCCATCTATCCCATCCATCCTCTAACGCTTACTCCTTTTTCAGTGCCACGGGGAACCTGGAGCCTATCCAAACTGGACTACTGCAATGCACTACTCCCAGGCCTCCCTGCCAGCTCAAATCCCAGCCAGCTTAAATCTCTCCAGATGATTCACAATGCAGCGCATGCCTCGTCTTCAACCAGCCCAGACTCACACCCTTCTTCATCTCCCTCCACTGGCTTCCTGTAGCTGCCCGTATCATATTCAAGGCCTTGATGCTCACATACTGGACCTTGTCTGGAACAGCACCCCCCTACATCAACACTCTCCTGAATGCTTACGTTCCCTCATGCAATCTGCGATCGATTAACAACCAATGCTTAGTAGTGTCTACTCATTGTGGGGAAAGGTCCCTTTCCAGAACCTTCACACTAACCGTCCCTCAGTGGTGGAATGAAATTGCAAGCTCAATCCGGAAATCAGAATATCTTAAAAAGACAGCTAAAGACCCGCCTCTTCTGTGACCCCTATATATATATATATATATATATATATATATTCTGGCTCTTAAAACTCTACTCTGTGCACTTTGGATAAAAGTGTCTGCTAAATAAATAAATGTAAATGCAAAATATAACCATTGGTGTGTGTCAAACCGTTCAGTAAATATTTCAGATAATGGTAAAAACCTACTTTTGGTTATAACTCTTGAATGGAAAGAGACATTTTATGTAACTTTTATGGTAAATTTATATACAGTCTGTGGAGGTGTTTGGCCAATTCTTGGCTCTATAATAGTAAAAACACATTGAAAATGGCTGTATAAATGGTGTGTAAATGATTGAATATCATTCAATGTTTCAGATATACACATTCTTTCTTTGTATCCTACATTAGATATTCTGAGTCTGAACAACTTTGACTCTAGGACCATTGCTGTCAATCAAATCGTTCATTAAATATTTGAGATTATTTAAAAAAACTAGTTTTGCAGTAGTCCTAGGTGTTTTGCTCAATCTCAATGAAACCACTGCAATACAATTCTCTGTACTATCTAGGTCAATAATTATTTGTAAAATGTGGAACTTTATCCTTTGAATAGCTAAAACAGGGTCATTTAGAAAACGGGCAGGGTAAAGCCTCTAGATCCTAAACGAAAAGTCAAAACTTCCTGAGCATGTGAGCATGTGCAATATAATTCGAAAGAATCATGCAAACTTTTATGGAGATCAGACAATAGGTGGCGCTGTAATTGTTAAAAAGCATTAAAAACCATATATTTCCTTACTAAATTGCCTGTATTGGCTATAAATTGTCTTTTCCATCTCTGATCAAGGTAGTTATAGGCTAGTTAAAGAACGCATAATACCTTTTCTTACACATGTGCTTAAAGGCCTTAAAATGTGGGCTTGAGCAAGTGTGCCCAAAAGCCTATAACTCATGAAGGAATGCTTAAATCTTCTGGAAAGTAGGTAAGATCCTGTGACATATGACTCAAGCACAAAATTTTATGTAGATCAGGCAGTAGTTATCTCTATAACAGTTAAAAGCGTAAATTCACTGAAATTGCCATTATAACCATTAGATGGCAGTAGAGGCCCACTCTTTGGCTCAGTCTGCTCAATAATAATTTATATTTATCTGCTCAATAATAATAAATAATCTTTCCACGTTTTTTCTTTTGAAATCATATTTAGATATTAAACTCATTATAATAACGTTAACAATCACATTTTGTCAAGGTTTATCACTTATTATTTGAGATATCAGGGTTTGCAATTATATCACATTATGATTGCAGTGAGATCGGTAAATTATGGTATAATGAGGAGACATGAAGTAAGCATTTTTCTTACCCATCATTTTTTTTACATACATGCCAATATTCAGTTATAGTCCTAATGCTACCTGTTGCCAACATGGACTGGCATGTTTTACAGTAACTCGGACATTATGTTCGATCTTCACAAAACTTCACATATTTGATACGAATCCTGCCCTGAAGACATCTACAAACCAATATTCATTCATCATTATGCTGCCACCCGCTGGCAAAAGGAAGTGACATGTTAGACACTAATGTATTCCGAGCAACATATGAAAATATGCCAGCAAATTCTAAACATGCTAGCAACATGATAGTCACATGTTGGAACATGCTAGCAACACTTGTATTTTTCTGTGGACTGTGATTTTATGTACAGCGCTTTGAAAAGCTGCTTTTAAAGGCGCTCTATAAAATTAAGTTTATTATTATTATTATTACTTAGATAAGTGCTAAAGTGTGCTATTACTGCTATTAAAAAGGATGTTTTTGTAACTCAAGCATACAATGTTCAATCTGCACCAAACTTCACATCTTTTATAATAAGTCTAACCTGAAGACATCTACATGCCAATATTCAGTTATAGTCATAGCGGCACCTGCTGGCAACAGGAAATTACCTGTTTTACATCATGATACACTCCTAACTACATATAAATGCTAAAAAAAATTGGAACGGAGTGCCCCTCGCAGAGTAGACCCAACATGCATCCGGGCCCGACGGCTCTTTCATCGCTGCTTGCCACTTCTTTTAAAAAAATTTCAAGCATTCGTGTGATTTTAAGGGCCTAAACACCCAAAAACTCACGAAACTTTGCATACGCATCAGAACCGGTGAAAATGTAATCTGCTAGGGGTTCCAGAATTGAGAGTGGCACCTTTTGTGCTTGCGCCAAATATAAGAAGAAAATCAGTACAAATACAATAGGGTTCCAGCACTTCGTGCTTAGACCCCTAAGAAGAAGAAGTAGTAATAGGGTTCCAAAAACATGCATTGGAGAGTACATACCAGAGTTATGTCCAAAATGACATACTATACACTTTGCATAAACTATGCACTCCACATTTTAGAAGGGTGGTATCGTCTCAAATGGAACACTAGCGAGAATCGGGTGAAATATTTTTTTTTTGCAGGGCTCACGATTCAGGAGATATGGAACAAAATGTAGTGCCCCCAATAGTCAGTTCTTGCCAAGATACATAGAGAACTACAGAGACCATACATGAACATACTTATAAGTTTTGTGATGATAGCACATTGCTAGTTATGTAAAATGTGAGCTGACTGGCTGAAGGATTTTTGCATCAGATAGTACAGGGGTCTCTCCCTGAAAATACCATTCAAATTTCATGACAATAGCTTAACGGGAACCTTCTTAAATAGCTGCTGAAATCTGTTTGATTGTCTCTTCAATAATTGGGTCATCGTGAAAAATCCACTTACCGAAAACACAGTAGATGCAGCATACCAAATTTCAGCTTAACCGACCTTACAGGTCTTGAAAAAATAATTATCTGAACTGAGCTCAACCCCTATGTATGACCACACCTTAAACTGTGTAACTAACCTCAGTATCCTCGTCAGCCACCATGAATAAATTAGGCATCAACTCCTTAGAACTTAATGATGTATGGTGGTCATATATTGTTTACAAATTTCAATATGTTTTGATAACTATTGAGTCACACACTCCTGAGTGTTTTGACATCAAGATCATCAAAACTGGCCAAAAACATAGGATTAGTTCTTAAAAGTATTTTTTGCATATTATGCAAATGTTCAAAAGCTTAAGTGGGTGGAGCTAAATATACCAAAGGATTAGACCCTAAAAAAGGAATTTTCACTGTACATCTTATATTCCAGCAGATGTGCTTGTTTATGTGTGCACAATAATAAGCAGTGTATGTGTGAATGCGTGTGTGCACATGCGCATAGTATTACCTTCCTCCAGCTGTGCAGAATCCTCCGGGTTGCTTTCACTATCAGCCTCGTAGCCTTTCTCCTCTCCCAGTGCTTGAACATCACACACCTCCTCTTCATCCACTTCATCAGACAGATTCCCATCTGCAGCCGAGGCCTCACAACTGGCTTGAAACTTCATAAAAATTTAGACCAACGTAAAAGCTGTTTAACACTCTAGAGTCAGACACTTCTGAAGTAGTCTGACATACCTTTACATTTTAATATATTTCACCTATCTCAAAAACATTCATCCAAAAATGCTACATATGCTAATATTTACTACAAACTCACCAACAGTTGGCTACACATAGGTGATTAAATCATGCAGAAATGTTATGTGGTCTGACTACAAAAATTGTAGAACTGGGAAGTGACACTATTTTTTTCAAAGCCAGTGGCTTACACAATGAATATTAATGAGATAGTTGTCAACCCGTGACCCTGAAAAGGAGTAAGCGGTTGAAGATGGATGGATGGATGGATGGATAGTTGTCAACACCTGTAATAATTCAATAATAATAATTAATATTAATAATTATTACAACACCTGTAACAATTCATAACTCCCTATTGTCAAAGTTAATGCACATCTGGGATGTCATTGTGTCTCCCACATCCCACACCCATCAGTGTGAATAACATTTACATTTATTCACTTAGCAGATGCTTTTATCCAAAGTGTCTTACAAATAAAAACAGCATTGTAAGGAAAGAAGAGACAAAATTCTTTTTACAGTTTATTGAAAATGCTGTGTTCAACCCCAAACATGCAATGGAATATTACAAAATAAGATGAATAAAAGAGCAATGAATTGTTAGTCCTGATCAGGATGACAAGCTTCAAAACAGTTTCTGTCTTGTTGAAGGCAAAGATAGACATCACATGCTTTGCACTTCCATTGGGTTTTTGTTTGTTTTCCCTCATGTATCCTGCAATGAACACAGGTCTTTCGGCCAGCGGTAGCCTTCATCCTCCGGTCAGTGACAAGCTCGACCGCAGGAACTGGATGTAACATGAACACCACTGGCTTTCTTATTAGGGGTTTTCTGTGTCTTCTGTGTCACACCGCACAGCTGTGCCAAGAGCTCCTCAATGAAAGACTTGTGGGCCATGCTGTCCTGTTGCAGGAGTTCTTTGTGGAGAACGTAGGCATTGGTTGCAGCAATGTCCAAAAAGTGAAGAAAAAGTTTCCTGTACCATTTGAAGGTTTTGTGCTGTGTTATGTAATACTGGATCAGCTGAACTGACAAATCCACACCTCCCATGAGCTTGTTGTATTCCATCACTGGTGAGGGACATTGGTAAGGACTCTGTGCTTCAGACACCCTGTCTAGACTTCACTTTTTTAATTCAATTTTATTTGTATAGCGCTTTTTACAGTAGACATTGTCTCAAAGCAGCTTTACAGGAATATAAACACAGTATACACACAGTAAAAGTGAGAAATTAATCCCAACTGAGCAAGCCACTGAGTGGCGACAATGGCAAGGAAAAACTCCCTTGTGTGTTTTAGAGGAAGAAACCTTGAGAGGAACCCGACTCAGAAGGGAACCCATCCTCATCTGGGTAACAACAGATATTATTAAAGTGATCATTATTGATCTATATGTAATATGTTTGGCTTAGAAAAAGCCTTTGTCCCAGCAGTCTGGATTTGGAGTAGATGAGAGCTCCATCCAGAAGTAGGACTTTTCTCTGTACTGGATCCACAGTGTAGGCTGTATGGATGGTGGAGCAAAACATGACTTAGTACTTGGTGACAAAACCCTTGTTGGCAATCACAGAGGTCAGACATTTCTTGTAGTTGGCCACCAGGTTTGCACACATCTCAGGAGGGATTTTGTCCCACTCCTCTTTGCAGATCTTCTCCAAGTCATTAAGGTTTCGAGGTTGACATTTGGCAAATTCAACTCCCTCCACAGATTTTCTACGGATTCCACAGAATTGCTAGGCCACTCCAGGACCTTAATGATCATCTTCTTGAGCCACTCCTTTGTTGCCTTGGCGGTGTGTTTTGGGTCATTGTCATGCTGGAATACCAATCCACGACCCATTTTCAATGCCCTGGCTAATTTTAATGGTAGGTTTATTTGAACAGTGAGAGACAGAATAACAACAAGAAAATCCAGAAAAACGCATGTCAAAAATGTTATAAATTGATTTGCATTTTAATAAGGGAAATAAGTATTTGATCCGCTCTCAATCAGAAAGAAGGAGGTTCGGGAGTTCCAGCTGAGCGAGAGATGGAGTAAGACACAACTTTCGGGGCTCCTGCAACTACATTTAATATAATTCTATAGGCGCTTTCTTGTGGAGTTTTTTTTTTTTTTGTGAAGTGTTGTGGAGTGTTTTGTAACACTTTAGTTTTAATTTTTGTGGTCCAAAATGCCACCAAAGGTTAAAAGTGGGAGCTCTTCTTCTGCTTCGCTACAGCGACCTGCTCCGTACGCTACATCCTCGCCTGGGAGTGATGTCGCTTCCCCAGGTGAGGCTGCTCTCCCCGCTCTCCCTCCCGGTTTCAAGGAGGAGCTGCTTGTCTC
>JAFFST010038056.1:4025-19516 GCA_022414735.1 Noturus placidus
TATATTTATCAGTTAATTTTCATGTATATTTATACATATAATGTCCTTGCAACCATTCAGTGGAATGGCTCTTATACTGATGCAATTTTTTTGAATTGGAACAGATGTTCCTGGCTAGGAGTAAAGTTTTGTTGAAGACTTGCACCAAGTTTTGTTTCAAAACTTTCAAACCTTGTTTGCTTGTAAATCACATTAGATACGTGCTCAATTGTCAAATGAGTAAGTGAAATGGTCTCAGTTCATGCAACAAAAGTGTCTTGGCTTTGGCTTTCAGCTCTCTGCATTGGAAAATGAGAAAGGAAATAGTGGTAAAGAGGCATGTGATGAATTTAGATTGTTCTGGATTTTATGCAAGAAAGAGAATAAATCAGAAACTCCCACCAGGGGGAGGCCTGTTGGTAGAAGGAGCCAAATCTTCTGCACTTTAGTTGAGAGAATACAGTATATCTGAACACTTTAAGCATGTACTGTGCACCTTACGATATTTTGTGTGCAGTGCACTAGTACAGATGCTAATTAACCTCATTTATCAAGCCAAATACCTAAATCAGCACAATGATTCAGCCATTTGGTTTGAATTCTTTGGGCTCAAGAGTATTCCAAACGGATCAAAAGAAATCTATTGAAGTTCAGGAAATTCCGATAAGCCTTTTCAGAAAAAAAATATCTGTTACAATTAACGTTCACTTATCACTGTATATCAACAGAAATATGAAACATGATCCTAGGCAAAAGACTTGGGTCTGTTTAATCCTAGGCCAAATATATTGGTCCATAGCCATTTAAACAATTAACAACATTATACTGTACTTCATAAGAATCAGTTACTTCTGAATCACCTACTTGGCTTGATCACAGTAATGACTCTTTCAAAAAGGAGACTAAGTAAGAAAATTCGGTCTTTTTTACCATACTAGCTGGTTGTAATCCGGATAGATGTTGATCTGTTTAGTCCAGTGAAGTAAAGCCAATTAGACACAGTCTTTGCATTTCCACATGTGATTTTCACCTGACAGAATAAGTATTCCTCAAGCTAACATGCGCCTAACACTACTCAGCTGGCACTGACAGTTCATGAACAGTGCGACAGGAACTTCCAAACTCCTGACTGACTTGTTAGCGAAGAAGTGGAAAGTCAGCAATGTGTCGCCGGGCTTGTTTTCATTCCAGCATTTTTTGTGAAAACTGACTGTTGTTATTGGATTATTTATTTAGTTATTTTTTGCTAGATTGTGAGCTGAATGCTAGTGTGCAGGAAAAGCTGTTGGCTCTTACCATTTTCTTACCTCTCATTTGTAAGTCGCTTTGGATAAAAGCGTCTGCTAAGTGAATAAATGTAAATGAATAAATGTACCAACATGGGGAAAACATAACAGGGTTAAATTTGTGGTAATATTTTAGAAACTGAAGACCCAGTATAAATAATGTCCTGATTTAGTGCAGAAGATCCGTGTGGTTTCTGAATGACCCAGGAACAGTTATAACCTAGGAGTAGTGCTTTTCAAATATAATAATGAGTAAACTGATCCATTAGTGTTTCAATAAATATGTCTTCAATAAATATCTATTTTGAGCTTGCATGCAGTTCTACCTCAAAAAGACAGAGGCCACTAATTTTTATTTATAATAAACTTCAATGAAAGTAAGTAACGGCAAACAATTTCATGCCAATACAATACAATGAAGCACAACATTTATTAACTCAACTTTGAGTACTGCCTAAAAATTCACTGTTATCATGAAACAACATTGGTGAGCGTTAACACCTAGAAGATTTACATTAGCCTTATTCACAGAAATTTTTTTTTTTTTAAATGCACTTCTGACCTGCCACTTACAGTTGCGGTCATAAGGTTACACATACCTTGCAAAATCTGCAAAATGTTAATAATTTAATATAAAACTCTTTAATTATTCATTATTTTGTCTTCTGTGAAACATGAAAACATCTTATGTAGCTTCTGAAGGTTAGTATTAAATAAAACATATAAGATCTTTAACCAAACTAATAACAATTGACACCAATCATCCTGTTCAAAAGTATACAGCGACCGGCTCTTAATGTCTCATGTTTTGAGCATCAGTGAATGTTTGCAGCTTTTGTAATAGTTGTGTATGAGTCCCTCACTTGTCCTCAATATGAAAAGATAGATCTCAAAATTATATACTGTAGCCACTGTTGGAAAGGAGTCAAATATGCAGAATATGATGGAAAAGCAAAGAATGTGCAGGACCTGGAGGATTTTTCTGAAGGACAGTGGGCAGTTTAACTGTTCAGGACAAACAAGGGACTCATGAACAACAATCACAAAACATAAACACATAAACTGATCATCCAGGTGACAACACACAGCATTAAGAACTGAATGTATATAAACTTTTGAACTGGTTCATTTGGGTAAATTCAGTTATTATTGTGTCTTGTGGACTAGATGTAAACATCTGTTATGTGAACTAGCTTCTTCAGGGCAGGATTAAATAAAATCCCCCACTTTTTGACTTGAACCAATTGAGATACTGTGGCAGGACCTTTTATCAGGACCTGATCAGTTATCAGAAGAATATTTTTAAAAGGGCAATTAGTTGTTCACAAATTGTATTTTTAAAGGGGCAATTAGTTGTTCACAGGGGTAATGGAAAACTTTTTTTGCTTCAATAAAAATAAATCACTGAAAAATCTATTGTGTGTTTACTCAGGTTGCCTTTGTTTTATGTTGCATTTCGTTTGAAGATCTAAAACTATTTACTATGAGATATACACAAAAACATAAGAAATCAGAAATAATTTTTCACAGCACTGTGTATTAATGTGATAATGCAATATTTTGTACATCTGTATGTCTTCTTGTCAATCCTTGTTTGTTCATCTGTTACAGTGTGTGTTTAATTATCAGCGAATATGAACAGAAACATGATGCTTCGCCAAAATGAAATCCCTGTAACAAATAATTACTTCTAGGTGACCTCTTTTCAGCAGTCTCATTACATTTCCTTTTGATCACAGCATGAGACAACGAAGACCGATGTCTCCCTCAGGATCTCCACAGCAACACTTTTTTTTTCTTCTTCCCTCCACAATCACAGCTCATCCAGTTAATGTAAAGGGGAATTATTAATAAAAGGCCTTCAATTGTGCCTCATACTACAAAAACGCCTGATATTATTACTGCCTGACAAACCACACAATGGGAGGATGTGTGCTTTTAAAACATCAAGAGAACAAGCAGATTGTGTTATTGAATTACAGGAGGAGTTGGGAAACAATTAAGTTCTCATTAAATTCCTCGCACTCACTGACAGGGGAGCGGAGACAGACAGCAATTTCTCCTTTCCATAGATTAGATTAGCCCATCATCAATGTGATCCCATTTAAGTTTGGAAGGGTGAGTGCCTGCTAGGAGATTAGCTACTAATGGCGTGCTGTTCAGCTAGCCCTGCCAGGCAGTTGAAAGATTGATGGAGAGATTTTGAACCAGAATGGAAATTTAAGAAGATCCCTTCTCTGTAATGGAGTGTTAGACAATTGGACAGCACCGATTGCACCAAATCATTTTTCTGCACTGGGCTTTGATAGTTCCCATGCTTTCCATCTTGGCCTTGGAATAACAATAGGATAAAGAATTGCTACTTTTAAACACAGGATTACATTTTTTTCTGACTTTGAGCATCAGCGGAGCCTGATATAAGTTTGACTGATTAGAAAGGAAACAAAGCTGTTTCCACACTGTCTTTCAGTTCACTTTGGTGTTAAGTGACAATTTGAATATGAAGATGCTTGTACAAATGTTCATTATGTTTTAATCAAGATGTAATTGGATTAAATTGACTTGACTGACACTTTGCCAAAGCAATGCTTCTGCCTAAGCAGTCATTGATACTGCAATTTAAGCATACTGTTCTGCATGTCATTCAGATAACCTGGTGTGTATGCTTGGATGATCTTTTGATATCAAAAAATTTATCTGAATATTGAGAACAGTCCTAGAGACAGGAGTATATAATTAGCTCATTTGTACAGATGAAGGAAAAAACACGCATTGTGGTAAATTATTTAACGGATTGAATATGTTCTACATTTTAAAAGACACTCACAACCAAAAAGAAAAAAATGCACACTGTAAAAAAAAATATATATCAATCATAATAGTGTACACCATTGCAATTTCTCAAGACCTGTTTATATATATATATATATATATATATATATATATATATATATATATATATATATATATATATATTGAGATTTATTGCCCTGTTATATGCAGGTGACAGATATCAAGCTAGCATGCATTCATCCTCCAGCATCCCTCGCTCCTGATGCCTCACCTGTGTCAGTTCTTCCTAGCGGCTATAAAAAGAAACCCAGCTGATCCCTGCGACACAATGCTGCATTATCTCCACCACCAGACAGAGTGGATCGAGGAAATAATGCCGGTATAATGGGCCTAATTGAAATGATCGATGCCAATGGCCACCAGGGAGGCAGGAACAGGCTGCAAAACCTTATGGGTGAAAAAAGCTCATGAGTTTCCACACCATAGACTCATGCATGAGGGACTTGTGAAGTTGAAGTATCATGATTTGTGAAAATATCTATTTCTTTTTAAAAGAGTGAAGTTTTTTAATTCGTTTGTAGCCACTGTAAATTGTGTTGTTCAAGCGTGGAAATTTACCAAAAACAGACCTCAAGGCTCTTTTAAGCCTTTAAATTACTTAGTTGTGTACATTTTATTAAAATTTATAACACCGCATTGCTGAATTCTCAAATCGGATCGGTCAGTAGGTGTAGATTAAAGTTTTCCAACATGAGAAAGTCAACAGGTCAGAGGAGTTGTTTTGCTTTCTGGTTTGTCTAACATGACAAGCTGCATTTTTTGGCTGGTGAGTGATGGGCTGTTATAGCCGTTTATAAGTCATAACAGGAGCTAACTTTATATTGAGCATACTGGACGTTCCACAACATTAAATGTAACTATAAGTGGATAAAAAGTCCATCCCTCTATCCAATTTTCATACTGCTTATCCTACAAAGGGTCATGGGGATGCTAAGCACAGAGCAAAATACTTCAGGACATGCTGTTATATAAAAATATTTGACCTTGAGGTAGTAACTATAACTCTGCTGTTCATCATGCTGTATCACCTGTTACTATTTCCTATAACAGCACACAATGGCATGGAGTCACGATAATGGTTCTAATATAATGGAATACAATCATAACAACCCAGTCTGTGCATTTTGTAATGTTTTTGTCACCTTACAGCACCACAATTCCTCAAATGAGCATACAGATAACACTAATCTCATGGCACTTACATATCTTTACCAGGATTGTTGTGTAAAGGTAAGAAAGGTAAGAAAAGACACAAAGTGTATGGTACAAAGGTTGTGGAAGCTTAGCCTGTAGTGTGAAATCTTCTATTCAGTAGTGTAGTGTGAGATCTTTTATTTGATTAGACTGTATGTTATTTCATTAGCTTCCCAGAGAAGTCTTGTTTGTTTTTAAGTACTTGTTTTAATACGCCAGCTGTGACTTGCCCTCAGTCTATATTTGTGAAATTTTCAGTGACCCCTTAAAAGATCTACGAGATGATGAAGATTGAATCAGCATGACTGCAGATTAGTCAATGAAGCTGCTTAAGTTTAAAATATGGGCAATGAAACAATTTCTTACTGTACTGCATCTGTACATAACTTATTCACGTTGTAGGTAGATAACATTATCTATAGTTAGCTAGATGCGTTGTTAGTAATGGCATGTGCCAATTTCACGAAATGGAAATACATATTTCATAATATCGTCACATTGTTTTGCTTATCCAGAAAATTCTTTTAATCAAATCCAAAAGGACTATGAACATTAAATCATTTATTAATTTCCTTGCTTTTCCTGGTGGAGATCGACAAGCTGAGAAGGTCAATCCAGACATTTCTATTGTTGGCTACAGATTCTACATCCTATTGCCAGATCTCTACTGCAACATATAATCTCTCCAGCAGGTCCCTGATCTGTCCCAAGGTCTCTGTCCAGTGGGACATGTCTGAACAGCTCTAGTGGGAGAGGACCAGAGGCATCCTTGAAACTGGCTCGTCTACTCCGGGGTTTTCTTGGATTGTCAAGATCCTCACCTTATAATTGAAAGTAAAGCCTAGCAACCTTACAGAGGAACCTTATATGCATAAATTATTCTTTCAGTTGCTACCCACAGATCATAACTATAGTTAAGGATAGGGCCCTATTGTAGATTGAGAACTTGTCATTGTGAAGGGGATTGTTTGTTTAATTGAAACTCGGGGCTATGTTACTGGGAGACTAATGTCCCCGGTGGGGTCATCTATGGTGAACAGATCCGAGGGGGGAGGTTGGACAAAGAGTGTACCTAATGACCACATGAAAAGTACAAAAAAAAAAGACTAAATGGACCCTGGCCTGGGGGTGGGTTACCAGGACCCACCCCTGGAGCCTGGTGTAGGGGTAGTGTCCACACACAAGTTTCTAGTGACCAGGCCACCCATCTTACCCAGTCACGCTTAATTAGTAATGGTAATTTGGGTCATCTTGTGGGCACAACACATGCAAGATGAAGGGTGGGGGTCAGGTACAATGCCAGCCAAATGTCAGGCATGTTAAGACAGTCTTACACAGAACAGACATAGTTCAAAGTAAGAAACTAAAACATAGAAATAATCAAAAGATCAGAGAGGAGATGTCAGACAAAGAGTGATCCTAATGACTCCCATAAAAAATACTAAGACAGTAAGCATACCCTGCCGGTTTAGGGTTACCAAAACCCAGATATAGAGTCAGGCCAGTCCACAGGCAAGGACCTGGTAACTGGGTCACCCATGTACCGTTGTCAGGCTGGACCCGAACCGTCATTATGGAGTCATCTTGTGGGCTCACCACCTGCACAGTGAAGGATGGGGTCAGACAGCAAGCAGACCCTTGCCAATAGTTCAAAGATAAGCAAAATTGAAATAGGCAAGGGAATTGAATCAGCTACAGTTTGCTTGGTACTTACTTGCTTCCAAAGGTGAGTTCCCCATTACGCTCTCCTTGCTTTGCCATTGCAAGTAGTCACTTGTCTTGGAAGTTGACAAAGGTTAAATGCTTTATGCTGTAACATACTGTATCTGTGCTCCCTTTCTACTGTTGTGTGCTTCTGAATGACTTCTGGCAATGAATTGTTTTTTTTATCCATCAACCGGCTGACGATGTTCTGTATGACAGTTTAGCATAACTTCCACTTCCACTCTGCATTGTTAAAAGTGGAAGAAACAAGTCAAAAAAGAGCCCTTTTCCCTCCCTGTTGAAATGTTGCACAATATTCCAATCAGCCTAGCTCACTGAATGCACAGAAGCACTTACGGGTGATTTTCCTGCAGCGCGTATTCTGATTCACAATGCACTCATAAACACGTATGCAATTTTAGGCCATTCTTCACACAGCAATGCAGTTAATGGAGCCCTTGGTAATAACATCTGGAAAATGCATTAACTGTCTCCCTTTTCAGCAGCCTGATTAAAAAAAAAAAAAAAAAAAAAAAAAAAAAAAAACAGTTGCTGTCAAAGGATCACACTGAAATGAAGAAATGTGAATAAACCACTGAAAGGAAAGTGAGATTTGGACTCATGCCAAGTAGCCAATTGAGGTCCTGGGCTGCACTTTAAAATGCATGTTCTTAAATGACCTAGATAAATATGCTAAGTTTCCTTTACACACAAAATTCTATCAATTATTCATCAAAATCGAGGCTCCCCAAGAGCGAAGCGTTTTTTTGGGCAGAATGCGAGTGAAAGACAGAAAGTGGCTCATATCTGATGTTTTTTTTTTTCTTCTTTGACCTGTGCTAATGCCGGTGATAAACGTAAATGGTGTAAAGTGCTGTATAAATCCTGCATACATCGAGCATGTAAACATCAGTGTCTTGCAGTGTGTTCATCAGAGAGTTGGGGAGTCAGAAAATAATCTCTTTGATACACAATCAAATTTATAATTAAACATATATTTATATAATTGAACATTATCCTGAGTGTTTGGCCTTCTTAAGTTCTTCACACAATGCATCATCTTTCACATCCACCACTTGCATTTACATACACCCTAGTTTTCTTGTTTGCAAGCATGTTACATATTCTTTTGATATCCAGTTGGTTCAAGCTGAGCTTATTGTCAGATGTTAATAATTTGGTATTCAAAGTTTGTAACTGAATGTGGTTTTATGAATAGTAAATAAAGATGTCTATGCTTAAATATTATGTGTAAAAAGCCTAACAGTGACAGTTTGGCAGGTAATTGTATGCATTAAAACTTTATTGAAATTAAAAGTCTTTTTTATGATTTTATAGACTACCTCTGAGCACATTTCCCGTTTAGCTAAAGAAATTAATGTACAAGCTTTATTTTATTATTTAACTGAAATTAACTGTAGCTATGTAGCTGTAAAACACACTTTAACTAGGTGTATAATGTCTTTAATTTACATACATACTTGTAAATGTAATATTTGTGAGGCACAAACCTGCTAAAAAATACAGTACAATACAATAGAAACCATCACAGGAATTCGAATGGTTTCCACTACAAATACCATTACAAACCTTACAATTACCCTTATTGGTCTTGAATGGTATCCACTAGACATAACATGCGACCAACAGAAGGCAACAAATTACCAGTAGAGACCCACACGGACCATTATACTATTTTTCATTAAAACCAATACAATTCCCATTGTAACCACACAAACCATTACAAATTATATAAAGGTTTCTGGATTTTTTCTTTTTGTTTGTTTATATTGTTTTTCAGCAGTGAAATGCTACCCCAATAATGTAATCCCCCTTATTCGGGCTTGCAGGGTTTGTTCAATTCATGGTATGACAGCTATACAATAACATTTTTGGTATGTCAATGTTTAAGCACCCAGCCCTATAAAAAGATGGAAAACAAAAACACCACCACCACTAACAACAACAAACATACCTTGAATTTGTTTAGGTGTATTCTCTAGCATTTTCTATCTAGTTGTGTTGAGGTGTGTCTATAACTTTAACTAGCTAGTTTTATTTAGTCACAGTCTCTAACATGGTCTTATCTCTCTACCATGGGTGGCAGTGTAGCTGCACCCAAAATCTGGAATTCACTCCCTCTAACTCTTCACAGCATCACATTCAAATCCCAATTAAAAACGTGTCTTTTTCTCAATGTAATCTGTCTTAATCTGTTGCTATACACTTTTTTTAGTGACTGTACTATCTGTACTGGGTATTTCATTTTCATGTTTTATTGCTCATTGCTTTTCACATTTTGTGTTTGTCCATGATTGTTCATTGTTTATGTATGTATCATTGTATTACTATTGTAAAGTGTACCTTGATTTTGACTTGTGGTCAGTAAACCATTTTGTGTTGATTTTGATGTATGTTTTGGATCATTGTCCTGCTGGAAGATCTTGCCATTTTAAGCTTTCTGGCAGAGACAGTCAGGTTTACATTTAATATCTGTTAATGTTTAGTAGAGTCTATGTTGCCATGTATCCTAACAAGATGTCCAGGTCCTCTGGCAGAAAAACAGCCTGAAAACATTAAAGACCACCACCATATTTAACCGTGGGCTGTATAACTTTTCCATTTGGCTACCTTTCTGTGTGCGCCAAAACCACCTCCGGTGTTTATTGCCAAAAAGCTCTATTTTGGTTTCATCTGACCATAGCACCCAATCCCATTTGAAATTCCAGTAGTGTCTAGCAAAAAAAAAAAAAAAATACTTAACCTTTAACATGCATTTAGATTCTTTAACATAATTCAAATAATGCTGCTGGGCACACAGTGGCTTAGTGGTTAGCACGTTTGCCTCACACCTCCAAGGTTGGGGGATTGATTCCTGCCATGGCCGTGTTTGTGTGGAGTTTGCATGTGCATTGGGTACTTTGGTTTCCTCTCCCAGTCCAAAGACATGCATCGTAGGCTGATTGGCATGTCCATAGTGTGTGAATGTCTGTGTGATTGTATCCTGCGATGGATTGGCACCCTGTCCATGATGTACCCCACCTTGGACCCCATGCTCCCTGGGATAGGCTCCAGGTTCCGTGTGGTCCTGTAATACAAGTGGTATAGAGAATGGATAATTGTATAGAAAATAATGCTGCTTGTTTTTGCATTTAGTTAAACTAATTATTATCACCAGTTTTATTATTAATTAAAGAAATATTAATTAAAGAAATTAAAGAGTAAGATAAAAACAGACTGGAATTGTTAAGTGGATTGCAATTGGGCTTGTGTATCTTATTAGTGAAAAATATTTTTCTAAAAAGAAAAAAATAAACGAAAAAATAAATATACAACTGGCCTCATGAAGATTAAGACCTTCCTGCTTCCCATATTGTTTGTGGGTAATGCCAGCTTTTGAACTATGCTCTATTTCCACAGCTTTTTAGTGGCCCACAGTTGATCTGTGAGGAAAAAACACTAAGCTAAAGGCTTGTTTTGTGTGTGTGTGTGTTTTGGGGCATAGTTGTGTCATTCTGTATTATAAACATAAGGAACTCTTTAATTCAATGTACATTTTATTTCTCAGTGTGTGAGCAACTATCGATTGTTGATGGATGCATTTCATAATACATGTTTAAAAAGGAACCACTGTTTTCAACATGCCTGAAATGCATTCATCACATATTGGAAAGCCTATGCACCAAATGGAAATCAGCATTCCCAAGACTTGTTTCTCCACCTAACGTTTATGGTGATTTCAGAATCTCCACCTCCTTTCACTGGAACACAAAAACAAATTAAGCAAGGTCTTGACTCTTTGAATGTGCATCTTGTGAATAATTAAGAATGTTTAATTACTGCCCATGCAGCAGTGGGTACATATTGTCCTAAACTGGAGCACACTGGAATAATCTAAAGCCATTTATTGAACTAATAATACCAATGAGTATGTTCTCAAGGCAGTGTATGTCATCCAGTTCTCCTGGACAGGAACAGAGCTGGAAAACCATAGAGCACTCCTGCCCTCTACCTGCAGGCTGTTGCTACACACACTCTATAAAATTCACAAACATCTTGGCATGTTATGCATATGTGCTGATTTCATTTGCACTACACTTTCCTAGTACTACTAATACATTTTCATTTCTCTATAACTAAAGTACACATAAAAAAGATATATATGTTTCAAAGTCATACACAACCATAAGTTTGAATGAGACCACACTTTGAATGAGAAATGACAAAAACTCTGAAAAGAAAAAAAAACGAAGCTTACATACAAAATACACCATATTTTTGTCCACTATGCAATTATAAATCTTGAGTTTATTTTTATGAATTGCATTAATTATATCAACAGTTGGCTTACATTTTGTTGCTACGAATCATTGGTGATATGTTGAGGTTTTCTGTAATGAGATGTTTATGTCAAATGTATGGAAGGAGTCTCCAGTATCAGTGCTTTGCAAATGTCAGTACGTTTTCCACCACGGGAAAGTCTTCAGGACTTTGAGCTTTCTGGTTTCTCGGTACATGATGGCAAGCTGCGTCTTTATTTACTTCGATTGTTGGAATTATTGTTTATAACTGCTATAATGTAAATGATAACAGGAACTAACTTATCTCATGGATGTTCCACAGAATCAATTGTACAAGAGTGAGTCAAATGAAAACCCTACAATACTATAAGTGCAATATAAATTAGAATTGAATAGAATTTTTGTATAAGAGGAATCCAGATACTTAACGACATGGGGAAAGATTATGCAGACTTGTGACACCTATTTGCAATAAACAATGCATTTGACCCACCATGTAAAATTAAATAAAAGTTCAAATTGGAATCGTTGGTACAACGATAGGTGTGCCATTCCTTACTGAGACACTAGCTGTTTTTACATGGACAACAATAATCCACTCTTAATCCGATTAAGACCATACTTTATTAAGAAACTACCATGTAAACAGCAATTTTTACTTACCTTAATCTAATTAAGGTCATAATCTCATTAAGCAATACTTAAGACAGGTGGACAACTCCTGTTTTAGTCGCATTCTGGTTGTGTATGACAGACATGTAAACACCTTAATCACATTATGAATGTCGTGTGAGAGTTTTCACCGCATTTTGCGACAGGACACGATCACACACGGTAAGTGCTTTTAACGGCGAACGAGAGTTCGGTCGCGTCCCAAACCGCATACCTGCCTACTATAGGCCTGTAGTGGGGAAAAATACATGCATCCCGGCTACTATATAGGGGTAAGTACGCTGATTGGGACGCAGTTCACGGCTTCAAGCAGTTGTTTATTAGCATGTATATCATGACAAATAATTAACTGCATTTAAAGCGTACGTAAACAATAAACACCTAAAACTGTTTACGGTACCATAACTAACACAAATATCACATTTACATATTATTACATATCACATTTATATATTACACATTTAATCATGTTACACTGTAACATGATTAAACCGAGATAAATCGAGATGCCCCTTTAAGAAAACGCGTTTCCATGGTTGCATAGACCGGAAGTAGTACGGACCTGTATCCCTGAAAGATGCTTCGAGAAAACATGCTAGCTTTTCGTTTAGCACACGCGTTTTGTAAATAAAAGTGCAGTTGTACTGAGAGTTATGTTTGTTTTACAAGCAACTAAAGCAGTTTAGTTATACAAGTCATATACACCTGCCACTTTTTAAATATTAAGTAACTACCGTCAACGCAAGGGAGTCTACTATCGGTAAGTAAGCTAGCAATTTCTATAACTAGCTCCATACATGGCTAATTGCAGCTTAATGTAGCAGTTAGCACATTAATTATCGATGTTTTGTTTGCGACCCACGTTGACAGTGTTTTCAACTTGTAATTTCCGTTTGTATTTAGTAGTTATGGCTAAACGAAGCTTTATGAACGGTTAAAGCTTTACAGACAGCAGTGTTTTCAAATGGTTCGTTTCTCGAGGCTTTAGTTGTCCAATAGTGGCCTCTAGTGGTAGAAAAAATAGACGCGTGAAACTGTCTTGCACCACAGCACTGTGTATGGGTCAGTGTGCATCAGTGGAGCAGTTCTGGAAAGTTGTTATCTTTATTGTATCATAGACTAAAGCAATATTCCATTTAATCCACAAAGAGAAGTGCGAACACGTTCCTTATATTGGTCTATAAATGCTTTATTGTTCAAACCCTATTTGTGCTGACATGTGGTAACTGGAAACTTCCAGAAACGTCCAACTGGAAACTTCCTGCTTTTCCAAAGCATTAAGGCATTGGGCTATTCATCGGAAGGTCACGAGTTCAAATCCCAGCACCCATTCCATTGTTATTTCTTTTTGTTTGTGTTAATCTCTCTGTCCGATACCAGTCACAGAACCAGAATTTGGACCCTACACTGGCTGATTTCCTCTCGTCCGAGCTCGGGAAGAATTTCACACTGACACTATCGTTCAGTGAAAGCTTCTTAGTTTAATGATACAGAAAGCATAATATATATATATATATATATATACACTCACAGAAATATTGATAAAGAATGATAAATTTCAATTGGAACAAGTCACAGATAAAATCAAAACATGTTATGCATGTGACATAAAACGACTACCAGTCTACCAGATAATAAGAGAAGAAGAAGAACCGAGAGAGAGAGAGGATGAAAGGAATGCTCAAAACACCAAATACCAAGAGCATATTACAGGTTGGTTCCTGAACATCATGATACAAACTAGAGACCTTCAGAACTGAGACACAGAGATCATGCCTGAAACTGATCAGTTTGTTTCTTTGTTTATTGCAGTGGTGGGAATCAAACCCAATATTATCAAATAGCTATTATATTTTTTTATTGAGTGGTCACTAAACTGTAATAGTTTTAATCCAAGCCTCAGCAATTTAAAAACAAGCAGGCCTTAAATTAATGTCAATTTGCATAAATGTGTTGTGTCAATAGAAAGCTCCGTTGCTACAGTAAATTTGGTAGAGAACCAATCCCTGCACTAAATCATGTGTTTTATGTATACAAAGGATATAAAAAGTCTACACACATTGGTTAAAATGGCAGGTTTTTGTGATCTAAATAAAATGAAACCATGATGAATCATGTCAGAACTTTTTCCACCTTTAATGTGAAATTACAATGTATACAAATTCAATAATCAGACACAAGTTAGGGGAAAATAGGGCAGAGAAAACTTACAATAAGCTGGTTGCGTAAGTGTGCACAACCTTTTATAATTGGAGATGTGGCTCCAATCACATTCAATCTCATGTACAAAAGTAATTCTCTTCTAAACACACAATAATGATCAGTTCTTTCTTTATGGTTTCATCCAACTGCTGAAGCCATGGTCCGCAATCAGCTTACAAAGCATGTACGGTGTCTCACTTGTTGAAAAGTATCAAACAGGAGAGGGGTATACATTTTTTCCCGAAACATTAGATGTACCATGGAACACAGTGAAGGCGGTCATCAACAAGTGGAGAAAATGGAGCACCACAGTCGTATCACTAAGAACATGACGTTCCTCCAAAGTATAGGACCAAACAAAAGGACCAGACAAAATCTTAACATGCAGGCTGCCAAAATACCTACAGCAACATTACAGGAGCTGTAAGAGTACTGACAAGTACTGATTATTTTCTGCATGTGACAGCATATTATTCACATGGTTGGACTATGGGGTAGGGAGATTAGATGAAGGCCCTTTCTCACAAAAAAAAACACCCAAGCCCAACTAAACACCCCCAAAATTCTGGAAAATGTGCTATGGTCTGAGGAGACCAATTATAAAAGTTTTGGTGTGAAAACACCACCACATCCTAAATAATACCATATCCACGGTGAAGCATGGTGGTGGCAACATCATACTTTATGACTGCTTTTCTTCTGACAGAACTGGGGCTTTTAACGTCTGAAAGGCCAAGGAGATATAAAACCGACAAGCTACCTTCGGACCTTGAAGGTCTTCGTGATATTCTAATTACAGAGCTAACAGCTAATATTACAGCTAATAACGAGTATATTCTAACTAAAATGAATGCAGCTATGGAAGCAGCTTTGGCCCCAGTTATTGCGTCCATTGACCGTATTCAGTCTACTATTGGGGCACAAGGACGGCGTATTGACGACTTGGAACAACATTTGAATGTTTATAGCGACCGTACTGTTGCCCTGGAGGACACGGTGCGAAAGCTAACTCTGGCTAACAAACACGTCATGGATGAAATGGAGGACTTTGAGTCCCGTTCACGGCGCTGTAACCTTCGAGTCATTGGCATTCCGGAGGGAGAAGAAGGGGGTAATCTGGTCACATTTATGTCTAAATTTTTTCAAGATGTCCTCGGATCGGAAATTTTTCCGACCGCTCCAATGTTGGACAGAGCACATCATGTCGGCCCCATGCCCTCGGGAGAGCAGCGAGAGAATCAGAGGTCCAGAGTGATGATTGTGAGTTTCCACTATCTTCAGGACAGAGAGAAAGTTATTC
>JAFFST010038131.1:43696-58260 GCA_022414735.1 Noturus placidus
GTGTGTGTGTGTGTGTGTGTGTGTGTGTGTGTGTGTGTGTGTGTGTGTGTGTGTGTGTGTGTGACCTGAGTACCTGGTATGATGTTCATGCATTCTGCTTCTCCTGGTGAAGGTGGTGGTGGATGAGGAGATCTGTCCAGACTCTATCCAGCTCATTCTCCAGCTGAATGTGTAATCATTCATGCAGATATCTGGATCTTACCATAAGGCATCTTTATGAGGTTATGAGAGGTCTTACCATAAGGCATCTTTATGAGGTTATGATCCAGAACTATCTCAAAGCAGCAGACAGTAGCCAGCACTGTGTGTATGTAAGCCTAACAGTATCTAATCCATACTCCATCTCACACTGACTCAGGCTCCACATTCCCAAATCCAGTTTCCATTGCAAGGTTCTTATTAGTTGTAAAATGTCATGTAAAATGACTGACTGCCATTTCACCTGACCTCCACCCTCCACCCTGCAGATGGTGAGACCCCAAAATGGCTCCATGCCTCAGGTTACATGGGTCTATATGGGATACTAGATGCTCACCTGTGGACACCTATCCCAGGCTCCAGAGGTGAGTCTCCAGAATCCTGATCCGGCCAGGTACAATTAACCGTTTTTGTTTTTTTTTCTCATGGGGATGTTTAGGATCTGTCTTTTTCTGACCTCTTCACACTTTATCTAATCCATGTTCACTAATCATGGCCGTACTGAGAGCATTAAACTGTGGAGTACATCAATATTACAAGCACCTGGAGAAAGGTGTGCCAAATTTACAGAGTAAGAGATTTGTTTTGATCTTTGTGTTATTATCACAGTGTTAACAAGCTTTATTTAATACACAGTTCACTTTATTTTTCAAAAGTGGTCAGAACACACATTTATTTCATGCTTGATATGTACTGAAATTTCTTCCACTGCACCATTGATCTGCTGATTTTATCCATCTCTAGACATCTTCTGACCACATTGAAGAAGATGATGATCATCCTCTGTGAGATAATGAGTAATGAGATGTGATGTAATTTAAGGAGAATAAAACGTTTACATTGTGAAACACAATCACACACACTTCATGTCCTCAGGCCTTTACACTCAGTAATGTATGAGCTGATGTGGGATTGTGTTCCAGCAGTTCAGTAAGTGGTGTTACTGCACAGAATGGAGTTAAGTGTGTCATGGGAGGCTGTGGCTCAGTCGGTAGAGCGGGTTGTCCACTAATCCACTAATCGTAGGGTTGGCGGTCCGAATCCTGGCCCGGGTGATCCCATGCCGACGTGTCCTTGGGCAAGACACTGAACCCTAAGTTGCCCCCGATGGCAAGCTAGCACCTTGCATGGCAGCTCTGCTACCATTGGTGTGTGAGTGTGCTCTCATTTGTAAGTCGCTTTGGATAAAAGCGTCCGCTAAATGAATAAATGTAAATGTAATGTAAATGTCATGAAGAGTTTTCAGTATTTAAAATTAAATGCAGATTTTAAACTTTTTTCCTGTAAGATATCGATTCGATCTTTGAGCTATAAATATGTAAGTCTAGTGCCTCTGTAGGATAATTACAGTAAATAACAATAGTTTACTCTGACTTTTATGCTTGGACAATAACAGTAATAATGTTGCATTTGTATAGCATCTTTCTCATAAACACAGTCATTGTACAGGAAGAAAGAAAAAGAAAAATAGTAATAAATAAAACAACCAGACTGGTTAGCAGACACCATTAAAGTCCTACTGCCATGGTCCTCACAGTCCATGCAGAGCCATGACACACACACACACACACACACACACACACACACACACAAATAAGTCTGGCACAAATCAGTTGCAATACAACGTCAAGGACAAGTACAAACGGAACAGACATTCCAAAAGTCACTAAACTCAATCCACGTCCAGCCGGGAGCAACCCAAACTCAAAAGACCCCACTGCCCAAATCCCGGCATGCTGGAGCCCCGCCACAACTGGCAACCAGCCATCAAACCAGCAGCACAACAAGGGCAGTATCCTCTTTCACTTCCTGAAATGAGTGCAATTGAGGTGTTTGTTAAAGAAGGCTCTGGCACAGGGTAATATAAAAATAATGTAGTCCTATGTATATGAATCGATTACAGGTGTTTCAGTTCATTGTTTAAGGTTTAGTACTGTTATGCTTTTTCTTTAGTGCTGGAACGAGTACATGAGGCTACACTGACCAGTAAATTAGTCCTTTATATTATTTATATTCGTATCCACACACAGAGACATATAGAAGACTGCACTGTCTCAAACAGCCTCTAGGAAAATCTCATAATGCCATATGTACTGTCAGTGCTTCTCTGTTTTCCATACTGCATGTCAATGAAGTGCTATGAGACATAGTACATGAAAAGAACAAGAAAAGCTGGGGATTATCATACATCCAGATTTCTGGCCTTTGCCAAATATCCCAATAGGTTTATTGAGTGCTCAGATCAGGACTTTACCCCTCCTCACTACCTAACCCTAAATCTAACCCTAACCCCTCCTCACTAGCAAACCCTAATCCCTCCTCACTACCTAACCCTAAATCTAACCCTAACCCCGCCTCACTAGAAAACCATAATCTCTCCTCACAACCTAACCCTAAATCTAACCCTAACCCCTCCTCACTACCTAACCCTAAATCTAACCCTAAACCCTCCTCACTACCTAATCCTAATCCTAACCCTAAACCCTCCTCACTAACTAACCCTAAATCTAATCCTAACCACTCCTCACTATCAAACCCTAATCCTGACCCTAACTCCTCCTCACTACCTAACCCTAAATCTAACCCTAACCTCTCCTCACTACTTAACCCTAACCTTTCCTCACTACTTAACCCTAACCCCTCCTCATTATCTAACCCTAATCCCTCCTCACTACCTAACCCTTAATCTAACCTTAACCCCTCCTCACTACCTAATCCTAAATCTAACCCTAACCCCTCCTCAATACCAAATCCTTATCCTAAGCCTAAACCCTCCTCACTAACTAACCCTAATCCTGACCCTAACCCCTCCTCACTACCTAACCCTAAATCTAACCCTAACCTCTCCTCACTACCTAAACCTAACCTCTCCTCACTACGTAACCCTAACCCCTCCTCATTATCTAACCCTAATCCCTCCTCACTACCTAACCCTTAATCTAACCCTAACCTCTCCTCACTACTTAACCCTAACCCCTCCTCATTATCTAACCCTAATCCCTCCTCACTACCTAACCCTTAATCTAACCCTAACCCCTCCTCACTACCTAACTCTAAATCTAACCCTAACCCCTCCTCAATACCAAATCCTAATCCTAACCCTAAACCCTCCTCACTAACTAACCCTAATCCTGACCCTAAGCCCTCCTCACTACCTAACCCTAAATCTAACCCTAACCTCTCCTCACTACCTAACCCTAACCTCTCCTCAACACTTAACCCTAACCCCTCCTCATTATCTAACCCTAATCCCATCCTAACTACCTAACCCTTAATCTAACCATAACCCCTCCTGACTACCAAACCCTAATCCTAACCCTAAACCCTCCTCACTAACTAACCCTAAATCTAATCCTAACCACTCCTCACTACCAAACCCTAATCCTGACCCTAACCCCTCCTCACTACCTAACCCTAAATCTAACCCTAAACCCTCCTTACTACCTAATCCTAACCATAACCCCTCCTCACTACCTAACCCTAAATCTAACCCTAACTCCTCCTCACTACCAAACCCTAATCCTAACCCTAAACCCTCCTCACTAACTAACCCTAAATCTAATCCTAACCACTCCTCACTACCAAACCCTAATCCTGACCCTAACCCCTCCTCACTACCTAACCCTAAATCTAACCCTAAACCCTCCTTACTACCTAATCCTAACCATAACCCCTCCTCACTACCTAACCCTAAATCTAACCCTAACTCCTCCTCACTACCAAACCCTAATCCTAACCCTAAACCCTCCTCACTAACTAACCCTAAATCTAATCCTAACCACTCCTCACTACCTAACCCTAAATCTAACCCTAAACCCTCCTCACTACCTAATCCTAATCCTAACCCTAAACCCTCCTCACTAACAAACCCTAAATCTAACCCTAACCCCTCCTCACTACCAAATCCTAATCCTAACCCTAAACCCTCCTCACTAACTAACCCTAAATCTAACCCTAACCAATCCTCACAATCAAACCCTAATCCTGACCCTAACCCCTCCTCACTACCTAACCCTAAATCTAACCCTAACCCCTCCTCACTACCAAATCCTATTCCTAACCCTAAACCCTCCTCACTAACTAACCCTAATCCTGACCCTAACCCCTCCTCACTACCTAACCGTAAATCTAACACTAACCCCTCCTCACTACCTAATCCTAACCCCTCCTCACTATCTAACCCTAAATCTAACCCTAACCACTCCTCACTACCTAACCCTAAATCTAACCCTAACCTCTCCTCACTACTTAACCCTAACCTCTCCTCACTACTTAACCCTAACCCCTCCTCATTATCTAACCCTAATCCCTCCTCACTACCTAACCCTTAATCTAACCCTAACCCCTCTTCACCACCTAACCCTAAATCTAACCCCAAGCCTCCTCAATACCAAACCCTAATCCTATCCCTAACCCCTCCTCACTACCTAACCTCAATCCTAACCCCTCCTCACTACCTAACCCTAAATCTAACCCTAACCCCTCCTCACTACCAAATCCTAACCCTAAACCCTCCTCACTACCTAACCCTAAATCTAACCCTAACCAATCTTCACTACCAAACCCTAACCCCAATCCTAACCCCTCCTCACTACCTAACTCTAAATCTAACCCTAACCTCGCCTCACTACCAAATCCTAATCCTAACCCTAAACCCTCCTCACTACCTAACCCTAAATCTAACCCTAACCACTCCTCACTACCAAACTCTAATCCTAACCCTAAACCCTCCTCACTACCTAAACCTAAATCTAACCCTAACCACTCCTCACTACCAAACCTTAATCCTGACCCTTACCCCTCTCCACTACCTAACCCTAAATCTAACCCTAACTCCTCCTCACTACCTAACCTCAATCCTAACCCCTCCTCACTACCTAACCCTAAATCTAACCCTAACCCCTCCTCACTACCAAATCCTAACCCTTAACCCTCCTCACTACCTAACCCTAATCCTAAACACTCCTCATTACCTAACCCTAACCCCTCCTCACTACCTAAACATATCCCCAATCCTAACTCTGTTAACACTCTCAATTTTTCATTTCATTAATGTAGTTTTAAGACTTTGTATATATCTTATTGTATATATCTTATATATCAGACTCCTGTCTCATGTTTTTGGATCTTTCTACTTTTCTCCCTTTGATCTTGTTTGTCTTATATGACCACCCATGTTACACCTATGCTACTAATTCCAGAATTTCGAGTGTCTGTTGTACTCATAACACTTCATTAAAACCCAAACCCCTGTCAGGGCTGTCCTGTTCCACTGACAATGTTCCTTAAAGAGTTCCTTGGATCCTTACTTAGTTCCCAATATATTTCAGAATTATTGAGAAAGTTCACAAGTTCCTGCAAAAGTTCTTGAAAAATGTTTATCACAAACACACACACACACACACACACACACACACACACACACACACAACACACACACACACACACACAGAATAATGGCAGTTTTACTGCCACTTTATTTCTCACTCAGATCCTCCAGGGGAAATAAACTCCATCACTAATTACACTCGTCGACTCAAGATTAGCCAAGAACCAAATTACCCGTTTAGACTTATTCCCTCTTTTCTCCATCTTTACCATTTGTCTAATATCACAGAGCATTCCCTCTATGCCTGAACTATTTCTTGAATGCCAATCCTAGAACCAAGAATCCTAGATCAACTTTTGCATTTAATTATAACCCTTAAACCCTAACTCTTCAACCCCTAATTCAATTCAGCTCACTGTTGTGTGTACAGCGCGTTTAACAGTGGACATTGTCCCAGAGCAGCGTTACAGAAATATATACACTCAGGATATAGATGTTAAATATATGAATTTATCTCTAATGAGCGAGACGGTGGTGACAGTGCTCAGGAAAAACTCCCTGAGATGATATGAGGAAGAAATCTCCAGAGGAACCAGACTCAGAAGGAAACCTGTCCTCATCTGGGAGACACTGTATAGTGTGATTATAAATAAATACAGGTCCAGAGAGTGGTCAGGATCACTGGTATCTCAGGAGTATCATGTGCATGCTCGACAGAAAGAGAGAGGGAAAGAGAGGGAGAGATTATTAGGTATGGTTATTGTCACATAATAGTTAAGGACAATGTACTTAGTGTCAGTGAAAGCAGGGACTCCGGCGAGACTTGCTATGACATCATAACTAATCCCTAACCCTTTAGCCTTTATCTAATCCATGAGCGGAGCACTATCCCTAAAACCTTTTTTCATCCATTAACCCTAATCCCTAATTTAATTAGATGAAACAATTAACTTAAAACTCAACGCTAATCTTTATCAGCTGAAACCTAAACAATAACGCTACACTCATAAACCTCTAAAATGACCAAGCATGTCCCCTATCACCTGACCCTATCACCTGACCCTAACAACTGACCCTAACACCTGAGCCTAACACTTGAACCTATCCCTGAAGCCTATTGTACACTGTGTGATGGCTAAATCAGATGGAGATTTCAGCTGGAGCGGATTTTCGTTTATTTGTTTTCTTTACGATGATATTTCGTGTTAAACATAATTTAAAGTCTGTATAAATTTCTGCACTTTTGTGATATCGTGTTCTTCACTAGCAGTAGATAAAGGCAGCTAATTTCTCCTTAAACTCTTTTTATAGACATTCAGAGAGATCAATATGTGCAATCTTTCTGCATGTTCAATTAGAGTACTGTGCCAGAATCCGCCTCTGAATCCGGGCTTTAAATTTCTCCTTATACAGAAGGCAATATGAGATCAATACACTCACACATACAAATTTGTGCTTCATAAACTTTTATATTCTATCTCTGTTATCTGTTATAACGCCACCCAACAAACACTCTGAAACTTTACACAGTACAGTTTATATATTTATCATTTATAGTTTATATCACTTAAGATAGAATTAAACTTCACAAAAAGAATAAAATTACAACTGTGATGATATTTTATTAATACTTTGCATGTCTGTTAGATGTGACTCCTGCTTAACATTTTATTTGGCGGATTTTTACACAAAATCTTTATTTATATGCATGATATGTTTATTTTAAATTGTTGCAGTCTTACAATTAAATTGACTGTTCCTTTAGTCTTTATCTAAAATGACAGTGCTCTTATCCTAAACCTTCTCCCTATTCCATAAACCTTATTTTCATCCCTAATCCTACAAATTAACATTAGTTCTAACATCTTATTTTAACGCCTAACATGTTAGATTTTCTCCAAACAGTAAAACTAAACCCTTAACCTAAACTTTAACCCTGTTCCCTAATGCAAACTCTAGCCCTCACCAAGGTTGGGAGGCTTTCGTAAAAATGTATTCCATTCTATACATGCAGCTGTATATATTGTGACTCCAGACAAAAAAGTCTATTAAGGAGCCATTGGCCCCTATAAGAAAAAAAGATAAACAGGCACAAAATGATGTTTTTAAATTCCACATAAGACTAAACTCACATTTAAATATATAAAAAGACTTAATTTCAGTCATCCTGTCATGTGTGTGCGACTGGCCTCCTTTTACGTCAGCATTTTTATCCATGTTCATTTAAAGTGAGAACTGAACGTCTTTTCCAATTTGAGAACTAAATATAGTCATGAAGAATTGTTCTTCACACAGAATCTGAGCCGTGTCTCTGACTGTATCGTCTGCTTCACATGGTCACTGAGCAGAGTTTGGCCTCCTCCTCTGTTCTGCAGAAATCCAGCGTTTGACACACAGTTCAGGATCAAACGGTTTCTTCTGGCCTGTCTGCACTGATCCGGATCGAGTCTTCCGAGGTGGAATTGTGTACTTATGATTTTATTCTGTTTTGAGCTGAAAAGCCACGTTAACACCGAGCAGCCAACATCGGAAGAACAAGCAATTTCGAAACTAGATGCATTTTGCTCAGAGCATATGCTGTTATTGTGACACGTCTTCCACATATCCAGTCCATTCTTGTCAGATATCCATTACTCCCAAAGCCTGTCCCAAACATGTAACTCCTGTCCATAACATCTAACTCCTGTTCCTAACATTTAACATCTAACTCCTGTCCATAACATCTAACTCCATTCCTAACATCTAAATCCTGTCCTAACATCTAAAATCTAACTCCTGTCCATAACATCTAACATCTAACTCCTGTCCATAACATCTAACTCCTGTCCTAACATCTAACTCCTGTCCTAACATCTAACATCTAACTCCTGTCCATAACATCTAACTCCTGTCCTAACATCTAACTCCTGTCCTAACATCTAACATCTAACTCCTGTCCATAACATCTAACTCCTGTCCTAACATCTAACTCCTGTCCTAACATCTAACATCTAACTCCTGTCCATAACATCTAACTCCTGTCCTAACATCTAACTCCTGTCCTAACATCTAACATCTAACTCCTGTCCATAACATCTAACTCCTGTCCTAACATCTAACTCCTGTCCTAACATCTAACATCTAACTCATGTCCTAACATCTAACTCCTGACCTAACATCTAACATCTAACTCCTGTCAGCAACATTTAACTCACATCGAACTGCTGTCCCTAACATCTACCACCTGTCCCTAAAATCTAACATCTACCTCCTCTCCCTAACATCTAAGTCCTGTACCTAACATCTAACTCCTGTCCCTAACATCTAACATCTAAGTCCTGTCCCTAACATCTACCTCCTGTCCCTAACATCTAACATATACCTCCTGTCCCTAACATCTAACTCATGTCCCTAACATCTAACATCTACCTCATGTCGATAAAATCTACCTCCTCTCCCTAACATATAACATCTACCTCCTCTCCCTAACGTCTAACATCAAACTCCTGTCCGTAACATTTAACTCCTGTCCCTAACATCTAACTTCTGTCCCTAACATCTAACTCCTGTCCATAACATCTAACTCCCGTCCCTAACATCTAACTCCTGTCCATAACATCTAACATGTAACTCCTGCCCCTAACATCTAACTCCCGTCCCTAACATCTAACTCCTGTCCATAACATCTAACATGTAACTCCTGTCCGTAACATCTAACTTCTGTCCCTAACATCTAACTCCTGTCCTTAAAATCTAACATCTAACTCTTGTCCATAACATCTAACTCCTGTCCCTAACATCTAACTCATGTCCCTAAAATCTAACATCTAACTCCTGTCCCTAATATCTACATCCTGACCCTAATATCTTACTCCTGTCCGTAACATCTTCCTCCTGTCCCTAACATCTAACATGTAACTCCTCTCGGTAAAATCTAACTCCTGTCCGCAACATCTAACTCCTGTCCCTAACATCTAACTCCTGTCCCTAACATCTAACATCTAACTCCTGTCCCTAACATATACCTCCTGTCCCTAACATCTAACTCCTGTCCCTAAAATCTAACATCTACCCCCTGTCCGTAACATCTAACTCCTGTCCCTAACATCTAACATCTAACTCCTGTCCCTAACATCTACCTCCTGTCCCTAACATCTAACATATACCTCCTGTCCCTAACATCTAACTCCTGTTCTTAACATCTAACAGCTAACTCCTGTCCTAACATCTAACATTTAACTCCTGTCACCAACATCATTCCTGTCCCTAACACCTACCTCCTGTCACTAACATCTAACATCTAACATCTAACATCTACCTCCTGTCTGTAATATCTACCTCCCCTCCCTAACATCTAACATCTAACTCCTGTCCGTAACATCGAACTCCTGTCCCTAACATCTAACTCATGTCCCTAAAATCTAACATCTAACTCCTGTCCCTAATATCTACCTCCTGACCCTAATATTTTACTCCTGTCCGTAACATCTTCCTCCTGTCCCTAACATCTAACATGTAACTCCTGTCGGTAACATCTACCTCCTCTCCCTAACATCTAAGTCCTTTCCCTAACATCTAACTCCTGTCCGTAACATCTAACATCTACCTCTTGTCCCAAACATATACCTCCTGTCCCTAACATCTACCTCCTGTCCCTAACATCTAACTCCTGTCCCTAACATCTACCTCCTGCCCCTAACATTTACCTACTGTCCCTAACATCTACCTCCTGTCCCTAACATCTAACTCATGTCCCTTACATCTAACATCTTACTCCTGTCCCTAACATCTAACATCTAACTTCTGTCCCTAAGATCTTCCTCCTGTCCCTAACTTCTACCTCCTGCCCCTAACATTTACCTCCTGTCCCTAACATCTACCTCCTGTCCCTAACATCTTACTCCTTTCCCTAACATCTAACATCTAACTCCTGTCCCTAACTTCTACCTCCTGTCCCTAACATCTACCTCCTGTCCCTAACATCTACCTCCTGTCCCTAACATCTAACTCATATCCCTAACATCTAACATCTTACTCTTGTCCCTAACATCTAACATCTAACTCCTGTCCCTAACATCTACCTCCTGCCCCTAACATCTACCTCCTGTCCCTAACATCTACCTCCTGTCCCTAACATCTTACTCCTGTCCCTAACATCTAACATCTAACTCCTGTCCCTAACATCTACCTCCTGTCCCTAGCATTTAACATCTTCCTCCTGTCCCTAACATCTACCTCCTGTCCCTAACATCTAACATCTAACTCCTGTCCCTAACATCTACCTCCTGTACCTAACATCTACTTCCTGCCCCTAACATCTACCTCCTGTCCCTAACATCTACCTCCTGTCCCTAACATCTTACTCCTGTCCCTAACATCTAACATCTAACTCCTGTCCCTAACATCTACCTCCTGTCCCTAGCATTTAACATCTTCCTCCTGTCCCTAACATCTACCTCCTGTCCCTAACATCTAACATCTAACTCCTGTCCCTAACATCTACCTCCTGTACCTAACATCTACTTCCTGCCCCTAACATCTACCTCCTGTCCCTAACATCTACCTCCTGTCCCTAACATCTTACTCCTGTCCCTAACATCTAACATCTAACTCCTGTCCCTAACATCTACCTCCTGTCCTTAGCATCTAACATCTTCCTCTTGTCTCTAACATCTACCTCCTGTCCCTAACATCTAATATTTAACTCCTGTCTCTAGCATCTAACATCTACTTCCTGTCCCTAACATCTAACTCATGTCCCTAAAATCTACCTCCTGTCCCTAACATCTAACATCTACCTCCTGTCCCTAACATCTAACATCTTCTTCCTGTCCATAACATCTTACTCCTTTCCCTAACATCTAACTCCTGTCTGTAACATCTAACATCTACCTCTTCTCCCTAACATCTACCTCTTGTCCCTAACATCTACCTCCTGTCCCTAACATCAACCTCCTGTCCCTAACATCAAACATCTACCTCCTGTCCATATCATCTTAATCCTTTCCCTAACATCTAACTCCTGTCCCTAAAATCTACCTCCTGTCCCTAACATCTAACCTTTACCTCGTGTCCCTAACATCTTACTCATTTCCTTAACATCTAACTCCTGTGCCTAACATCTAACATTTAACACCTGTCCCTAACATCTACCTCCTGTCCCTGACATCTAACATCTTCCTCCTGTCCCTAACATCTACCTCCTGTCCCTAACATCTAACATCTAACTCCTGTCTCTAGCATCTAACATCTACTTCCTGTCCTAAACATCTAACTCATGTCCCTAAAATCTACCTCCTGTCCCTAACATCTAGCATCCACCTCCTGTCCCTAACATCTACTTCCTGTCCATAACATCTAACTCATGTCCTTAATATCTAACGTCTAACTCATGTCCCTAACATCTACCTCCTGTCCCTAACATCTTACTCTTGTCCCTAACATCTACCTCCTGTCCCTAACATCTAACATCTAACTCCTGCCCCTAACATTTAACATCTAACTCCTGTCCCTAACATCGAACTCCTGTCCCTAAAATCTAACATCTTCCTCCTGTCCCTAACATCTACCTCCTGTCCCTAACATCTACCTCCTGTCCCTAGCATCTAACATCTTCCTCCTGTCCATAACATCTAACATCTAACTCCTGTCCCTAACATCTACCTCCTGTCCCTAACATCTACCCCCTGTTCCTAACATCTACCTCCTTTCCCCAGCATCTAACATCTTCCTCTTGTCCCTAACATCTACCCCCTGTCCCTAACATCTAACATCTAACTCATGTACGTAACATCTAACATCTAACTCCTGTCCCTAAAATCTACCTCCTGTCCTTAATTATAATACTCAATTAGATTGGTGAAAATTCTTCAATTTGATTACTGAAACACATCTCAAAAATGTTGGGAGGGGCAACAAAAAGCTGGAAAAGTAAAAAACTACTAGCCCTTAACTCCTAACCCCTAACTCCAAGCCCCTAACGACTAACCCCTAATTCCTAACCCCTAACTCCTAGCACCTAACTACTAGCCCCTAAATCTAAGCCCATAACTACTAGAGCCTAACTCCTAGCCCCTAATTCCTAACCCCTAACTCCGAAACCCTAAATACTAGCCCGTAACTACTAGCCCCTATCTCCTAACCCCTAACTAGTACCCCGTAACTCCTAATCCCTAACTACTAGCCCCTAATTCCTGACCCCTAACTACTATCCCCTAACTCCTAGCCCCTAACTATTAGGCATTGAATACTAGCCCCTAATTCCTAACCCCTTACTCCTAGGCCCTAACTCCTAACCCTTAACCACTAGCCCCTAACTCCTAACCCCTAACTCCTAGCCCCTAACTCTTAACCCCTAACTACTAGCCCCTTACCCCTAAACCTTAACTACTAGCCCCTAGCTCAAACTCTTCCCCTAAGCCTTAGGTTCCAACAGTGTGGTGTTGAGGATGTTATAAGAGTACATGGTGTCTCTGGTGAACAGGTTTCTGCTCTAATGGATCCCGTGAAGCCACCTCAGTAATGAAGCCATTAATATTCGGTTCAATATTTATGTATTTGCTCTCTGAGTGTGTGCATCACATCTGAATGGAGACGAGCGAGTCGAGGATTCCTCTGGGACAAAAATAAATCAATTTTAGTAATGAATCGCTCAACATGCTCAGCAAACTGCCCTCAGATAATCATCTCAGAAAAAAGGAGAGTATCCTTTTGCCGAAGGAGATTAGATTTATTGAATAAAAAGGGCTCTTCAGGAGAGGGCAGCATAAATCTGCAAAATTGTATGGCATTAGCTGCATCAAACTTTAACCCTCACTACTTAGCCATGTCCTGCTGGCTCCAGGACGAAACTTCAGATTTTATTGCAATACCAAAAAAGTGGAATGTTTCATTTGAAATGCCCAAAATGTCTACTTTAAACCTTAGACATTTATCTGAAGAAGTTCATTCTGACTGTGGATTCCTAAAAGTAGATAAAGAGAACCCAATTAAACAAATGAGACAACAATTTTATACTCGGTAATTTATTTATTGAGGAAAATGATCCAATATTACATATCTGTGAGGGGTAAAAGTATGTGCACTTCTAGGATTAGCAGTTAATGTGAAGGGGAATTTCAGAGTCAGGTGTTTTCAGTCAGTGGGATGATTTTCAGGTGTGAGTGAGTGTCCTGTTTTTATTTAAAGAACAGGGATCTATCAATGTCTGATCTTCACAACACATGTTTGTGGAAGTGTATCATTGCACGAACAAAGGAGATTTCTGAGGACCTCAGAAAAAGAGTTTTTAAAGCTCATCAGGCTGGAAAGGTTCACAAAACCATATCTAAAGAGTTTGGACTCCACCAATCCAGTCAGACAGCTTGTGTAGAAATGGAAGAAATTTAACACCATTGTTCTCGTTCCCAGGAGATGAGACCAACAAAGATCTCTCCAAGAGCAAGATGTGTAATAGTCCACGAGGTCACAAAGGAAACCAGGGTAACGTCTAAGCAACTAAAGACATCTCTCACATTGGCTAATGTTAATGTTCATGAGTCCACCATCAGGAGAACACTGAACAACAATGGTGTGCATGGCAGGGCTGCAAGGAGAAAGCCACGGCTCTCCAAAAAGAACACTGCTGCCTTTCTGCAGTTTGATAAAGATCAAGTGGATGAGCCAGAAGAATAATGGAAATGTTTTGGGGACAGATGAGACCAAAATAGAAATTTTGGCTTAAATGAGAAACGTTATGTTTGGAGAAAGCAAAACACTGCATTCCAGCAAAAGACCCTTATCCCATATGTCACAGCACATGCTGAAAACAAAGGTGCACATACTTTTACCCTTCACAGATATGTAATACTGGATCATTTTCCTCAATAAATAAATGACCAAATATAATATTTTTGTCTCATTTGTTTAATTGGGTTCTCTTTATATACTTTCAGGACTTGTGTGAAAATCTGATGTTTTAGGTCATATTTATGCAGAAATAGAGAAAATTCTAACTTTCAAGTCTCTTTCTCTCTCTCTCTCTCTCTCTCTCTCTCTCTCTCTCTCTCTCTCTCTCTCT
>JAFFST010038131.1:58280-68547 GCA_022414735.1 Noturus placidus
ATATATGTGTGTGTGTGTGTGTGTATAATTGATAAACAATAAATATTATAAAGGATTCTGCACTGTTTCTACATCCCTATTTAAATGTAAGCAAATGTGAGATTGATGATATTTATTGCTTTGTACATATTTGTACTCAATAGCGCGATGCTGCCCCCACCATGCGTCTCCATGCTTTATACTGGAGATAATGGTGTACATAAGTATGCAACCAGATTGTTTTTAATTGCTAGTTATTTTCTTTAGTTTTCCACTTGATATTTGTTGGTTGCTGTATCACATTAAAGGTGGAAAAGATATGACATCACAAAACCTGCAGTTTTAAGAGCTAGCTTAGCTTAGCTTCTGTTGCAAAATGATTACATGAAGAAATAATAAAAAAATTATCTGTGATTGGCTGATTCCCTGTAGCACACATATTTCTGTTATCTACAATTCAGGAAAACTGTCAAAATGATTCATCCACTTAAAACTCTTTCATTTTCTTCCCTCTTCTTCTTTTCATCCTTCATTCTTTAAATCCACTCAACATCTGTCCATCCAGAATAAGTGTCTGCGTCCTATTTTCCTCTCCGCTCTTCCTCATCTTTATATCTGTGTGTTTTGGGTGACCTAATAGCTTGTGAAGTGGGTGTTTTACAACACTGTGTGTGTGGACTATATGTGTGTGTGTGTGTGTGTGTGTGTGTAGGTGTGTGTGTATGTGTACGTGTGTGTGTGTGTTTGTTGCACTCATTTCTGCTACAAAGTCCAGATTTACGGTTCCTCTCAGTGCAGATGGAGTAAATCTGATGAATCACGGCCATTGTGTAGTGAAACAACGCACACACGCGCACACTCTCTCTCTCTCTCTCTCTCTCTCACATACACACACACTCTCTATCTCTCTCTCTCTTTCACACACACAAACACACACAAACACGGTAAAAGAATTCAAGGCTAAATCCATACAAACCTCTAAAACAATACGCTGTGACGCTCGTGGGGAGTTTCAATGTTCATAAATTGCAGTTTGTCAACAATACACAAGGACATGATTTTAGCTGTAAATCTGTGATTTATAAAATGTGTGATTTATAGATACAAGTTATAGGTGGAAATACGAGTTATAGATAAGATTTTTATGTGAAAATGTGATTTATTTTATTTAATAAAGGGACAGTGCACATTCATCAACATTCATGAATGTAAATATACTCAAGTCCTCCAGCACTTTATTCTACAGGATCTCCTCCAGAACTTCATTATACAGGATGTCCTCCAGCATGTTATTCTACAGGATGTCCTCCAGCTCTTTATTCTACAGGATCTACTCCAGCTCTTTATTGTAGAGGATCTCCCCAGCTGTTTATTCTACAGGATCTCCTCCAGCTCTTTATTCTAGAGGATCTCCCCAGCTCTTTATTCTACAGGATCTCCTCCAGCATGTTATTCTACAGGATCTCCTCCAGCTCTTTATTCTACAGAATCTCCTCCAGCTCTTTATTCTACAGGCTTTCCTCCAGCTATTTATTATGCAGGATCTCCTCCAGATCTTTATTCTACAGGATCTCCTTCAGCACATTATTTTACAGGACCTTCTCCAGCACATTATTCTAAAGGATATCTTCCAGATCTTTATTCTACAGGATCTCCTCCAGCACTTTATTCTACAGGATCTCCTCCATGACAGAATTCTACAGGATCTCTTCCAGAACATAATTCTACAGGATCCCCTCCAGAACATAATTCTACAGATTCTCCTCCCTTATGTTGTTCTACGGGATCTCCTCCAGAACATTATTCTACAAGATCTCCTCCCACATGTTATTTTACAGGATTTCCTCCAGCATGTTATTCTACAGGATCTCCTTCAGCACGTTATTTTACAGGATCTTCTCCAGCACATTATTATACAGGATATCTTCCAGATCTTTATTCTACAGGATCTCCTTCAGCATGTTATTATGCAGGATCTCCTCCAGCACATTATTCTACAGGATATCTTCCAGCTCTTTATTCTACAGGATCTCCTTCAGCACTTTATTCTTCAGGATCTCCTCCATGACATAATTCTACAGGATCTCTTCCAGAACATATTTCTACAGGATTTCCTGCAGAACCTAATTCTTCAGGATCTCCTTCAGCATGTTATTAAACAGGATGTCATCCAGCTCTTTATTCTACAGGATCTCCTCCAACTCTTTATTCTACAGGATCTCCTCCAGAACATAATTCTACAGGATCTTCTCCATAATATAATTCTACAGGATATCCTCCAGAACATAATTCTACAGGATCTCCTCCAGCACGTTATTATACAGGATGTCCTCCAGCACGTTATACTAGAGGATCTCCTCCAGCACGTTATTATACAGGATCTCCTCCAGCTCTTTATTCTACAGGATCGCCTCCAGAACATAATTCTACAGGATCTCCTCCAGAATATAATTCTACAGGTTCTCCACTGGCATGTTATTCTACAGGATCTCCTGCAGAACATAATTCTACAGGATCTCCTCCAGCACATTATTCTACAGGATCTCCTCCAGAACATAATTCTACAGGATCTCCTCCAGCTCTTTATTCTACAGGATCTCCTCCAGCTCTTTATTCTACATGATCTCCTCCAGAATATAATTCTACAGGATCTCCTACAGCACTTAATTCTACAGTATCTCCTCCAGAACATAATTCTACAGGTTCTCCACCGGCATGTTATTCTACAGGATCTCCCCCAGAACATAAATCTATAGGATCTTCTCCTTGAACATAATTCTACAGGATATCCTCCAGAATATAATTCTACAGGATCTCCTCCAGCACTTTATTCTACAGGATCTCCTCAAGCTCCTTATTCTACAGGAGGTCCTCCAGCTATTTATTCTAAAGTATCAATTCCAGCACATTATTTTACAGGATCTCATCCAGCAATTTATTCTACATGGTCTCCTCCATGACATAATTCTACAGGATCTCCTCCAGAACATAATTCTACAGGATCTCCTCCAGCTATTTATTCTACAGAATCTCCTTCAGCTCATTATTTTACAGGATCTCCTCCAGCTCCTTATTCTACAGGATCTCCTCCAGAACATAATTCTAAAGGATCTTCTCCAAAATATAATTCTACAGGATCTCCTCCAGAACTTTATTACACAGGATATCCTCCAGCACGTTATTATACAGGATGTCCGCCAGCACATTGTTCTACAGGATCTCTTCCAGAACATAATTCTACAGGATCTCCCCAAGAACATAATTCTACAGGATCTCCTCCAGTTCCTTATTCTACAGGATCTTCTCCAGCTCTTTATTCTACAGGATCTTCTCCAGCTCTTTATTCTACAGGATCTCCTCCAGCTATTTATTGTAGAGTATCAATTCCAGCACATTATTTTACAGGATCTCCTCCAGAACATAATTCTAAAGGATCTCCTCCAGCACTTTATTCTACAGGATCTCTTCCAGCACTTTATTCTACAGGATCTTTTCCAGCACTTTATTCTAGAGTATCTCCTCCAGCTCTTTATTCTACAGGATCTTCTCCATCACTTTATTCTACAGGATCTCCTCCAGAACGTTATTATACAAAATATCCTCCAGCAATTTATTCTACAGGATCTCATCCATCACTTTATTCTACAGGATCTCCTCCAGAACATAATTCTACAAAATCTCCTCCAGAACATAATTCTACAGGATCTCCTCCAACATGTAATTATACAGGATTTTCCTCCAGATCTTTATGCTACAGGAACTACTCAAGAACATTATTCTACAGGATCTCCTCCAGGACATTATTCTACATGATCTCCTCCAGCCCTTTATTCTACAGGATCTCCTTCAGCATGTTATTATGCAGGATCTCCTCCAGCACATTATTCTACAGGATATCTTCCAGCTCTTTATTCTACAGGATCTCATCCAGCACTTTATTCTACAGGATATCTTCCAGCTCTTTATTTTACAGGATCTCCTCAAGAACTTTATTCTACAGGATCTCCTCCATGACATAATTCTACAGGATGTCCTCCAGAACATAATTCTACAGGATCTCCTCCAGAACATAATTCTACAGGATCTCCTCCAGAACATAATTCTTCAGGATCTCCTCCAGCACGTTATTTTACAGGATGTCCTCCAGCATGTTATTCTACAGGCTCTCTTCCTGTTCTTTATTCTACAGGATCTCCTCCAGCTCTTTATTCTACAGGATCTCCTCCAGAACATAATTCTACAGGATCTTCTCCAAAATATAATTCTACAGGATCTCCTCCAGAACATAATTCTACCGGCTCTCCACCGGCATGTTATTCTACAGGATCTCCTCCAGAACATAATTCTACAGGATCTTCTCCAAAATATAATTCAACAGGATCTCCTCCAGAACAAAATTCCACAAGATATCCTCCAGCATGTTATTATACAAGATGTCCGCCAGCACATTGTTCTACAGGATCTCTTTCAGCTCTTTATTCTACAGGATCTCCTCCAGCTCTTTATTCTACAGGATCTCCTTCAGCTCTTTATTCTACAGGATCTCCTCCAGAACATATTTCTGAAGGACCTTTTCCAGAACAGAATTCTACAAGATCTCCTTCAGCACATTATTATAAAGGATCTCCCCCAGCATGTTATTGTACAAGATCTCCTCCAGCTCTTTAGTCTACAGGATCTCCTCCAGAACATAATTCTACCGGATCTCCTCCAGCTATTTATTTTAGAGTATCTCCTTCAGCACTTTATTCTACAGGATCTCCTCCAGCTCTTTAGTCTACAGGATCTCTTCCAGCTCTTTATTCTACAGGATCTCCTTTAGCTCGTTATTCTATAGGATCTCCTCCAGTTCTATCTTCTACAGGATCTCCTCCAGCTATTTATGCTACAGGATCTCCTCCAGAACATAATTCTACAGGATCCTCTCCAGCCCTTGATTCTACAGGATCTACTCCAGCTCCATATTATACAGGATCTCCTCCAGCATGTTATTCTACAAGATCTCCCCCAGCTCATTATTCTACAGGATCTTCTCCAGCTATTTATGCTACAGGATCTCCTCCAGAACATAATTCTACAGGATCTTCTCCAGCCCTTGATTCTACAGGATCTCCTCCAGCTCCTTATTATACAGGATCTCCTCCAGCACGTTATTCTACAGGATCTCCTCCAGCTCTTTATTCTACAGGATCTCCTCAAGAACATAATTGTACAGAATCTTCTCCAGAACATATTTCTACAGGATCTCATCCAGAATATAATTCTACAAGATCTTCTCCAACACTTTATTCTACAGAATTTTCTTCCGAACATAATTCTACAGGATCTCCTCCAGCACTTTATTATATAGGATCTCCTCAATCAGGTTATTCTACAGGATCTCCTCCAGCTCAATATTCTACACGGTCTCCTCCAGAACATAATTGTACATAATCTCCTCCATGAACATAATTTTACAGGATCTTCTCGAGCAGTTTATTCTACAGGATCTCCTCCAGCTCGTTATTATACAGGATATCCTCCAGCTCGTCATTATACAGGATCTACTCCAGCACGTTATTCTACAGGATCTCCTCCAGCTCTTTATTCTACAGGATCTCCTTAAGAACATAATTGTACAGAATCTTCTCCAGAACATATTTCTACAGGATCTCTTCCAGATCATTATTCTACAAGATCTCCTCCAACACGTTATTCTACAGAATTTTCTTCCGAACATAATTCTACAGGATCTCCTCCAGCACTTTATTATATAGGATCTCCTCAATCAGGTTATTCTACAGGATTTTCTCCAGCTCCTTATTCTACAGGATCTCCTCCAGCTTGTTATTCTACAGGATCTGCGCCAGCTCTTTATTCTACATGATCCCTTAAAGCACTTTATTCTACAGGATCTCCTCCAGCTCAATATTCTACAGGATCTCCTCCAGAACATAATTGTACAGAATCTCCTCGGAACATAATTCTACAGGATCTTCTCCAACACTTTATTCTACAGGATCTCCTCGAGCTCCTTATTATACAGGATATCCTCCAGCACATTATTCTAAATGATCTCCTCCAGCACTTTATTCTACAGGATCTTCTCAAGCACGTTATTCTACAGGATCTCCTCCAGCTCCTTATTATACAGGATCTCCTCCAGCTCCTTATTATACAGAATCTCCTCCAGCTCAAAATTCTACAGGATTTCCTCCAGAACATAATTGTACAGAATCTACTCCAGAACATGTTTCTAAAGGATCTCCTCCAGCACTTTATTCTACAGGATCTCTTCCAGCACTTTATTCTAAATGATCTCCTCCAGCACTTTATTCTACAGGATCTTTTCCAGCACGTTATTGTACAGGATCTCCTCCAGCTCCTTATTATACAGGATCTCCTCCAGCTCCTTATTATACAGGATCTCCTCCAGCTCCTTATTATACAGGATCTCCTCCAGCTCTTTATTCTACAGAATCCCTTACAGCACTTTATTCTACAGGATCTCCTCCAGCTCAAAATTCTACAGGATTTCCTCCAGAACATAATTGTACATAAACTCCTCCTAAAGGATCTCCTACAGAACATAATTGTATAGGATCTTCTCCAACACTTTATTCAACAGGATCTCCTCCAGCTATTTATTCTACAGGATCTCTTTCAGAACATAATTCTACAGGATCTCCTCCAGCTCCTTGTTCTACAGGTTCTCCTCCAGAACACAATTGTACAGGATCTCATCCAGCACGTTATTCTAATGGATCTCATCCAGCACTTTTTTGTACAGTTTTATTGTACAGCTACACGATCTTCTCCAACTTTTTATTCTACAGGATCTCCTCCAGCTCCTTATTATACAGGATCTCCTTCAGCACGTTATTCTACAGGATCTCCTCCAGCACATTATTCTACTGGATCTCATCCAGCACTTTTTTTGTACAGTTTTATTGTACAGCTACACGATCTTCTCCAACTTTTTATTCTACAGGATCTCCTCCAGCTCCTTATTATACAGGATCTCCTTCAGCACGTTATTCTACAGGATCTCCTCCAGCTCCTTGTTCTACAGGTTCTCCTCCAGAACATAATTGTATAGGATCTCCTCCAGAATATAATTCTACATGATCTCCTCCAGAACATAATTCTAAATGATCTCCTCCAGCTCTTTATTCTACAGGATCTCGTCCAGAACATAATTCTACAGGATCTTCTCCAGCTATTTATTCTAGAGGATCTCCTCCAGCTCCTTATTATACAGGATCTCCTCCAGCTTGTTATTCTACAGGATCTCTGCCAGCTCTTTATTCTACAGGATCCCTTACAGCACTTTATTCTACAGTTTCTCCTCCAGAACATAATTGTACAGGATCTCCTCAAGAACATATTTCTAAAGGATCTCCTACAGAACATAATTGTATAGGATCTTCTCCAACACTTTATTCAACAGGATCTCCTCCAGCTCTTTATTCTACAGGATCTCGTCCAGAACATAATTCTACAGGATCTTCTCCAGCTATTTATTCTAGAGGATCTCCTCCAGCTCCTTATTATACAGGATCTCCTCCAGCTTGTTATTCTACAGGATCTCTGCCAGCTCTTTATTCTACAGGATCCCTTACAGCACTTTATTCTACAGTTTCTCCTCCAGAACATAATTGTACAGGATCTCCTCAAGAACATATTTCTAAAGGATCTCCTACAGAACATAATTGTATAGGATCTTCTCCAACACTTTATTCAACAGGATCTCCTCCAGCTATTTATTCTACAGGATCTCTTTCAGAACATAATTCTACAGGATCTCCTCCAGCTCCTTGTTCTACAGGTTCTCCTCCAGAACATAATTGTACAGGATCTCCTCCAGCACGTTATTCTACAGGATCTCCTCCAGCTCCTTGTTCTACAGGTTCTCCTCCAGAACATAATTGTATAGGATCTCCTCCAGAATATAATTCTACATGATCTCCTCCAGAACATAATTCTAAATGATCTCCTCCAGCTCTTTATTCTACAGGATCTCGTCCAGAACATAATACTACAGGATCTTCTCCAGCTATTTATTCTAGAGGATCTCCTCCAGCTCCTTATTATACATGATCTCCTCCAGCTTGTTATTCTACAGGATCCCCTAAAGCACTTTATTCTACAGTATCTCCTCCAGCTCACTATTCTACAGGATCTCCTCTAGAACATAATTGTACAGGATCTCCTCAAGAACATATTTCTACTGGATCTCCTCCCGAACATAATTCTACAGGATCGAATCTAGCACTTTATTCAACAGGATCTCCTCCAGCTTGTTATTGTAAGGGATCTCCGCCAGATCTTTATTCTACAGGATCTCCTCCAGCTTGTTATTCTACAGGATCTCAGCCAATTCTTTATTCTACAGGATCCCCTAAAGCACTTTATTCTACAGTATCTCCTCCAGCTCAATATTCTACAGGATCTCCTCCAGAACATAATTGTGCAGGATCTCCTCAATAACATATTTCTACTGGATCTCCTCCAGAACATAATTCTACAGGATCTCCTCCAGAACATAATTGTATAGGATCTCCTCCAGAACATAATTATACATGATCTCCTCCAGAACATAATTGTATAGGATCTCCTCCAGCACGTTATTCTACAGGATCTCCTCCAGCTCTTTATTCTACAGGATCTTCACCAGAACTTAATTGTACAGGATCTCATCCAGAACATAATTCTACATGATCCCCTCCAGAACATAATTCTAAGTGATCTCCTCCAGCACTTTATTCTACAGGATCTCCTCAATCACATTATTCTACAGGATCTCCTCCGGCTCTTTATTCTACAGGATCTCGTCCAGAAAATAATTCTACAGGATCTCCTCCAGCTCTTTATTCTTGAGGATGTTCTCCAGCTATTTATGCTACAGGATCTCCTCCAGAACATAATTGTACAGGATCTCCTCCAGCAGGTTATTCTACAGGATCTCCTCCAGCTCTTTATTCTACAGGATCTTCACCAGAACTTAATTGTACAGGATCTCCTCCAGAACATAATTGTACAGGATCTCATCCAGAACATAATTCTACATGATCCCCTCCAGAACATAATTCTAAGTGATCTACTCAGCACTTTATTCTACAGGATCTCCGCAATCACATTATTCTACAGGATCTCCTCCAGCTCTTTATTCTACAGGATCTCCTCCAGCTTGTTATTCTACAGGATCTCCTCCAGCTTGTTATTCTACAGAATCTCCGCCAGCTCAATATTCTACAGGATCTCCTCCAGAACATAATTGTACAGAATCTCATCCAGAACATAATTCTACAGGATCTTCTCCAGCCCTTGATTCTACATGATCCCCTCCAGCTCCTTATTATACAGGATCTCCTTCAGCACGTTATTCTACAGGATCTCTGCCAGCTCTTTATTCTACAGGATCCCTTACAGAACTTTATTCTACAGTTTCTCCCCCAGAACATAATTGTACAGGATCTCCTCAAGAACATATTTCTAAAGGATCTCCTACAGAACATAATTGTATAGGATCTTCTCCAACACTTTATTCAACAGGATCTCCTCCAGCTATTTATTCTACAGGATCTCTTTCAGAACATAATTCTACAGGATCTCCTCCAGCTCCTTGTTGTACAGGTTCTCCTCCAGAACACAATTGTACAGGATCTCCTCCAGCACGTTATTCTAATGGATCTCCTCCAGCTCTTTATTCTACAGGATCTCCTACAGAACATAATTCTACTGGATCTCCTCCAACTCCTTGTTCTACATAATCTCCTCAAGAAAGTTATTCTACATGATCTCTTCCAGCTCATTATTCTACAGGATCCCTTCCATCTCTTTATTTTACACTATCTTCTCCAGCTCTCTTTTCTACAGGATCTCCTCCAGCACATTATTCTACAGGATCTCATCCAGCACTTTTTTGTACAGCTTTATTGTAGAGCTACACGATCTTCTCCAACTTTTTATTCTACAGGATCTCCTCCAGCTCCTTATTATACAGGATCTCCTTCAGCACGTTATTCTACAGGATCTCTGCCAGCTCTTTATTCTACAGGATCCCTTACAGCACTTTATTCTACAGTTTCTCCTCCAGAACATAATTGTACATGATCTCCTCAAGAACATATTTCTAAAGGATCTCCTCCAGAACATAATTGTATAGGATCTCCTCCAGAAGATAATTCTACATGATCTCCTCCAAAACATAATTCTTTTTTTTTATTTTTTTTTTATATCTTTATTGAAAGAAATGGCACGTCAGACAACAAATAGCAACATCAACAACTTGAATATACGCTGTACA